>CM019172.2:19839476-19884491 GCA_009739505.2 Apolygus lucorum | reverse complement strand
GGTCTTAGGGATTCATGTCACAAATTGTCATTAAAAAAAGTGCATACTTATATGTAAACACTCACTGAACCTAGCCCTTGGCAAAGTATCATTATGTAACAATGCTGTAAAATACAAACAAATAATATAAAACCAGATAAAATCTCATTTACTCTGCGATTTATCTATTTGCCAAGAATAGGGTTAAGGGGTCAATTCTATAGGTCTTTTTATTGCAAATGATGAACCAAAAGTTTGGTGGTATAGGTTTCTCACATAGAACAAGGACAAATCGAAATAGTTTATTAATCAATCAACAGTTGACAGTTCGCTAAATTAACTCCAAGCCAATCGTTGAAGATTATTTTGAAGCGTTTACATTTTAGTTACCAAATAATCAGAAATAAGATCTCACCATAATTTTCACGGACAGACCAAACTAATGATAATCAAGGAACCAAAATTGTTCAGAAAGCTCTACACTTCTTACTTTGATGAAATGCAAAATGCGAGTTACAATTTTGGTTTTGGATGATCCAAGATTTTTGGACTTGAAGCGACAATTGCAAAACTTTTAGCTGTATTAAACCTTGATCTGAAAGTAAAACCTTCTTACGAGTTTTGCCACGACGATAACGTTGTGAGATTCGACGTCATAGCTGCAACAAAGCGTAGAGCACACCGCAGCGCTGAACTCGACGATAGTGGAGATGATTTGGAGGACGATGAAGGTCACCATTTTGGGGTTTTTAAGCATGAAGGCGTAAGCTTTCGTTCTTGTGATCAACAACACGACGTGGGAGCCCAGAAGAATGGCCGAAGTGAGCTAAAACGAAAATCCGTGAAAGTTGTGTTATAATAACAAAAAACGCTGCAAATTATTACACAATGGTTTATTATTTTTCTATATAGATCACTCGTCTACAAAATCACCAACCATCCAATATGAAGAGAAGAAAAAAAAAAAAAAAAAAAAATCAAAATCACTAACCATCGATCGCATTTTGGTCAGCTCTAATTTGAACGGAGATTAGGCCTCTTTTGCGATTAACACTCGTGTTTTGATTTATATATATATATATTTCAATATAAACCCTTAAATTTTCGTAGGGAGCGAACGGTTTGTCCTACAGAGCTCCGCGTGGTCTCAAAAAATTCTAAAAATTCTATAGAATCTTAAATTGAAGGAAAAACAATACCTATATATCGAAATTTTTTGAGTTAGGGCGTTTTCAAAATTTCAAAATTGATTTTGGAACCCTTAGAAGTGACCTACATCAACCAAAAGCTTCGGGGCACAACTAGACCCCAAATGGAGCCTACATACCAAATTTCATCAAAATCGGTCAATGCTAAGTGGCAAAAGTGCCGCGTACGGCGTACGGCGGACGGCGGACGGACGGCCAAATTTTTATTCGATTTTTGGATTCTACGTACCTTGAAACGTAAACCATCAAATTTTGAGGGGGTGTTAAAAATTTTTTTTCTTGGTCGATTCCAAAGGTTCATTATTGAAAATAATAAACCAAAAGGACCGACCTCAAAACTGATGAGGGTAAACACATGTTTTTTTGGGAACAACATGTGTATGAACTCAATGGTACTTACTCTTGTAATACCTAATAGGTAAACAGATCATCGAGTATGGAAGTCGGTTAGTTTGAGTCTACAGACGGGTACAGCGGTGGTTTTAATGTGTACCTGCCTATTTACATACCCAGGACCTTTTCTCTTTTTGATGTTTACCCACATCATTTTTGAGGTCGGTCCGTTTTGGTTTATTATTTTCAATAATGAGCCTTTGGAATCGACCAAGAAAAATTTTAAAAAATTAAAAAATTTGTTGACTCAAAATTTTTGGTTTACGTTTCAAGGTACGTAGAATCCCAAAATTGAATGAAAATGTGGGTTGAAAAATAAGGTTTAAAATTTTTAAAAAGTCCTAACTCAACAAATTTTGATATAAAGGTATTGTTTTTCCATCAATTTAAGATAGTATAGAATTTTTAGAATTTCTTGAGACCACGCGGAGCACTGTAGAACCTCCGAGAATTTAAGGGTTGGAATCACGATAAATCAGAAACACGAGTGTGAATCGCAAAAGAGGCCTAAATTAGGATTAAATTAAATAGGATTTAATTAAGATTAAATCTTCGTTCAAATGTTAGCTGACCAAAATGCGATCGATGTTGGATCTTCATTTTGGTTGGTGGTAACAATGGCAAAGCGGTGTTCTTTGCAGACTAGTGATCTATATAGAAAAATAATAAACCTTTATGTAATAATTTGGAGCGCTTTTATGTTAAATTTTTTTTATTTTATCATGTTTCAATTTTTTTAATCACTTTTTAGTCGTCCTTAATTTAAATCTGAAATTAATTTCCTCTCAGTTTTCAGTAATCTAGACGAGGAGCTACGTGCTACACCCACTTGGTAGAATACCCTCTCATCACTTAACTGTACTAGCTTTCTTATTTGGTAGGAAAACTTACCTACTTGAACATTCATGAACTCGTTCGATTAGGCTCATGCAGGTTCTGAGCGAATAACCCAGTATAATTTCCACATCTACCCCCCCCCCCCCCCCCCCCCAACACATTTTAATTATTGGAATCCCCTGAATATAGCATCTCATTTTAAAGCTAAAAGTCAGACCTTTAATTTGAATACATAAACGGTCCGAGAACGATTCGGTCGGAAATTACTGGGGAAGTTAAGTGAATATGGACCAAACTTCCCGAAATTAGAAACCACGTATTTCAAATATGTTCACAAATTTTCGACACTTTTAACAAAGCAAAATGAAATCCGTTTGAAATGGAACCACCACGGATACTGGTAGAACACATTTCAAAAATAATCAGGTAGATTGGTACCAGAATAGAGAAATGGAAGATGTTCGGACATGCAAAAAAATCCATCTCGTCCTCCATTGCGCCTACGGTGGTTTTGAAGTCGGTAATTATTCATTTAAACCGTGGAACATATAAATCAGGCTGTTTATTTTTGTTTGGTCAGACCTCTGGACCGTCTCCTAAACTCGAGGGAACGCTCGAGATTTCAAATCCTGGGGGAACCGTTCTTTTGGCATGCGAAGAGTGCAAAACGCTGTACTGTCGAACCCTTTTCATACAAGGAGGCTTTAGACTCTAAGATAATGGAAGCTCATTCAAAACCCTTGCTCGGGCAGGTTGGTCTAACAGAACATAACCCTGTTCGTACCCTAAAGGGCCCGAAAGAGAAGCTCTTTTCATCAGCACTAACATCAACCAAACGTTGGAGTCCCCATATAGACGTTTCCCCTCAAACACTCCCTATTCGCCTTCCCTCAGAAGATTTCCGAAACCCACCACTTTATAGGCCCTTCTCATTTCATGGCTACCTACACTATCAAGGAGTTTGCATGTGATTATGTTCATCCAACGTTCATACACGTGTTGAAGTAAAGACGTATATGTTGAGTTAAGTTTTACCCATCAAAAATACATAATACACAAATTTGACAGGCTGGTTTTCAAAACGTACCTTCTATTATCATTACAAAAGCACTATATCTGATTAAATCAAAGTTCATGGAAACTTTCTAAAACGCGAAATACTAGTAACAATTTTGGAGGACCCACATTGTTTAATCTACTGCATTAACAATTAATTTGAATTTGGAAAAAAATATTTCACTACTACAATCGATGGTATTGCATATAAATATCGATGGTATTGCATATTGTGCTCTTTCAGCACTTAGCAGTCATATTCATCCGGCTGCTTAGTTTCAGGGTCCGAAATTCGACGCCGGTCATTAGGAAATTGGGACCGGAGGATTGTGCCTCTTCTGGCTATGCCAACTCCCCATGGGGTTAGAGTTCAGCTCCAAGTCCCTCGGTGCCCACTTGCTCAAGCCGGTGTTATTGAGTTCAAACCAGATAAACGTTCCTCCTGTCAGGATTCGAGTGGTCATCCACTCTAGGATGAACAATGGTTAACCTGCTCGAACCAGATCCTCGCCCCATGACATGAAATAGTTGCCCCAATCTTCGACAGTGAGGTAATTAAAGCCACTTCAAGATTTTGAAAATCAAAAATTCAAAATAAATTAAAATTTACAACAAAATCAAATTTTAATAGTTTGAAAAATCAAAGTCAATTTTTGAACAATTCTAAAATTATTATATGTTATACAGAACCAAAATCAATAAATTTTGAACAAACACAAAATTATGAAACTTTAAACAAATCCAATATTATGACATTTCAGCATGGAACATGCTTTAGCTTTTACCTAACTTGCAAAAAGTGTTAATTTTTTCGGGAACGGTGACTAGGAACGGTATCGAGTCACGAAATTATGCTTAGTCGTTGATACTAAGGGTAGTATAACGTGGTGTAACCTATGCGATAACATTATATATGTAACGGTTGTTTCAAATAATATTGTAATCTCAATACAACTATAAAATACCTTACTATCCGAAGACTGATTTTTTAAACGGCTATCAAAATAGCAAAATAGGTTTGATCGCATTCTTCCGAATAAAAAAAACGTCTGCCAAGTGGGTGTGGCACATAGCTTCCTCGTATCCATAACCCGATTATATAGATGATCCGATGCATAGTAGTTAATCTCAAAACACCAATCTCTAAGTACCTTTCACTACCCTTATAGGGGACCATCTACACGCTACTCTGGATAATCATAGAAAATTTCATCAAATTCGGATGAAAAATGTAAGTGAGTCACTACTCAAAAAATCCAAAAATATCTTGGCACGGCTGGGAATCGTACCCGTGACCTCTCACTTTTAAAATGACTCGCTGTACATGTGCTACGGGCGCCAGACAGTAGTGTAGAATTTGAGGTTGTGACGTACGCACGGCTGTTACACGGATTTTACGTTCGCGCATGCGCATCGGCTACTATTAGTCCGGGGGTGATGATTTTCATAGGGGACCATCAACAATCTAATCCGCATAATCCCTGAGAATTTCATTGAAATCGGATGGAAAATGTAGAAGTTAGGGTCGTTTCAAGGAATTCACGTTTGCGCATGCGCAGTCGCTTCTATCAGTCCGGGGATGATGATTTTCATAAGGGACGATGTAAATACTAATCTGTAACATCTCTGAAATTTTCATTGAAATCGGATGGGAAATGTAGAAGTTATGGCCGTTACAAGGAATTCACGTTTGCGCATGCGCAGTCGCTTCTATCAGTCCGGGGATGATGATTTTCATAGGGGACCGTCTACACACCAACCCGCACAATCCCTGAAAATTTCATCGAAATCGGACAATAACTTCGTATAGTTATGCGCGTTACAAGGAAATCATGACAGACGGACAGACACACAGACAGACAGACAGACAGACAGACAGACACACAGACAGACAGACACACAGACACACAGACACGGAACCAAAATTGTTCAGAAAGGACTAAAACGCAAAACGCGAGTGAAAATTTTGATTTTGGAGAACTTTTTTTTTCATCCTTGAAAAGTGAAAACAAAGCTTCCGCTACCTTGGTAGACTCGGAAGCAAAATTACAGAATAAGAAAGCGTGGCTAAAGCATGTTCCATGTTTCTTGTTGTAACAAATCTGAAATTATAAAATTTTGAACAAATCCAAATTAAAAAAATAAATTACTCTAATAATTAGAAAAATATTAACAAAAACCTGCAAATAATTACACAACGGTCTATTAAGCATTTGTCTGAGGAAATCAACCGTCTGCAAGAACACGGCAAGTGCCTACCAAACATTTTATTATCGCCAGGGTTAACAATCAAGTTTATTTTGATTGCAAAACAACGTTATCCAAAAGTTCTTTAGTTTCTTAAAAAGTTTGATTTTTCTCTTTGATTCCGAAGGTTTATTATTTAACATGATAAGCCAAAAAAATGTTTTTCTTAAAACCACTAAGAATTGAAAATAATAAACATAAAATTTCTTGGCCACTAAGAATTGTTCTCAAAAAATGTAATCTGGTGTATACGAAAATGTGTGAAATTTCTATCGTAGCATAGCGGTACCGGAATGAGGCGTACCTACCAAATATACACATCGCACCCGTCCTCGAAAAAGGGGACAACTCAAAATTCGCTATTTTTGGGAAATCACGTTTGAAGTTTCTGTTTTGCTCTCCTCGACCTCTAGCTCATTGAACACGGTCCAAGATTGTTACCAGTGCATAAATCGATTGACAAATTATCTGTCCAACGTTTCGTGGCCCGGGCCAAAGTTCTTGGGGCCGTGGGTAGAGAGTGGGGAGATGTTTTTGGTGAATTTTGATGATTTTTTGAGTTGTTACCTTCTTTAACGGACAATCTCCACAACCTTTGAGATGTTCCCTTTTTCAATGGACAACTTGGCAATCATTTTGAGATGGTTCCTTTTGTCCTGCAAGTTCCATATATCAATTTCAATAAAATTTGCATGCAATTAATTATTATACGAATCTTCAAAGTTGCTAGGTACCGTTGGTGGTAACTGAAACCATTTCTGAGACTTCTAACTAGGCATATCCAGGCATTAGACCATCCTCAGAAACAAAATTGTAACTTCATATTAAGCAGGTGGTATCAAATTCTGGAAAAACTGCGCAATTTTCAAACCTGTCATTTTGGGAGATTAAAAAGAAAGATTGAAAACAAAATTATAAACTTGTCATAATCATGTCATGATGACTGTGTAGGGCATATAGCTCATAAATTATTGTTACAGATATGGCTGTATTGCAATTAACCTTTTACAATCTTACTTGTCTATATAAATAAGATTGTATTCATGTACTTCCTCTTGGAAAAGCATGAATTCCATCAAAACCACCATCTGGGACCAAGTTATCCGTTCATACGTTGAGTTTTCCTGTTTATTAGCGAGTTCGGATGATTGGATGAATCATTTACTATCTTGGAGCGGCGATCCATCATCCTCGACTCTATACTCGATAAATATTGTAGACTCAGACCAAAGTGGGTTAAACTTTCTCAGCTTATGGAGCTAACAAGTTGCTAGCATCTTAGAATATATACATGTGAAATTAGTCTCTTCATTGTAGAGAATATTCGAAAAGTTGCTTTTACGTTGAATTTTCTGCGACTTTGATTCTCAAGTATTACTACTTTTTTCTTCCGTGATTTTACTGCATCTCATATTCTTTCGCTATCGGTCTATATTTTACTGCATTCCCGTTAGTATTTCTCAATGCACTTTTGGCTCCAATAAATATTGTTTTGTGTTTCAGTGTGAGGAGTTGTAAGGCGATCTTCTTGAGCCTCTTGTCCGAGCGCTTTCGTTTATTAAGACATATTCAGGGTTCTACAAACTTTATATAACAACAGTTCCGCACAACTATTTATACCTAAATTAAAAAACAATAATACGAATTATCTGTAAGTATGTTACTTAGCGTGACTAGGTTATCATATATTTCCGTGTTAAAACTATTTTTAACATAAAAACGCTGACAAATTATTACACAAAGTTTATTATTTAATACCCTTTCAAAATTTGATTGTTTACGTTTCAAGGTATAGGTAGAATCCAAAAATCGAATAAAAATTTGGCCGTCCGTACTCCGTATGCCGAACGCGGCACTGACGCATTGACCGATTTTCATGAAATTTGGTATGTAGGCTCCATTTGGGTGCCCCGAAGATTTTGGTTGATGTAAGTCACTTCTAAGGGTTCAAAAATAAATTTTGAAATTTTGAAAATGCCCTAACTCAAAAAATTTTGATATAAAGGTATTGTTTTTCCTTCAATTTAAGATAGTATAGAATTTTTAGAATTTTTTGAGACCACGTGGAGCCCTGCAGGACAAATCGTTCGCTTCCTACGAGAATTTATGGGTTGGACGTACGATAAATCAGAAACACGAGTGTGAATCGCAAAACAGGCCTAATCCCCGTTCAAATTAAAGCTGACCGAAATACGATCGATGTTTTTCTTCATGTTAGTTGGTTTATTGCTTTGCAGACGAGTGGTCTATATCGATACCTTAAAGCACAAAGGAGCTATGTCCATCCACCTCCAACATTTTTTTATTTTTTATTATTATTATTATTATTATTATTTTTTTTTTGATTTCAGAAAAACTCAAATTCAACAAAACTATCATTGAGTTTTCTTGACGACAATATCTTGAAAATTTATTGAGGTAATTAAAGATTTTAGTGTAATGAGCTACTATTTTAGGAATTTTGCATTGGTGATAATTTCTTTTGCGTTTATCTCAAAACTCCATTTTTGGACATATCACCTTTGTACTTCAAGGTATCGATATAGAAAAATAATAAACCATTTTCTGTATAGATCACTCGCCTGCAAAGCCCACAGCTTTGCCATTGTTACCAACTACCAGCCTTATTTTACCTTCACAATCAAGTTTATACCTTCAAAATAAACGCTTCACACTCGATGCAAAGATATTGTTTTGGGTGCTTTCATTAGGAAACTTGAATACCGGATGCTAAATGTTTCTAAATTCTGTCCCTTATTTTACAGGCTGGAATAGAGGCACACATTGTTTCTCTACATATGTTATGCCCCTCTTTGTGTTCATACATATGTGTTCATTCATATTAATGATAATATTTTCTTTAATTCTCCGTTTTGTAGTGACTGGTTCTCGACCCATGGACTTCACATTGTAGGTACATATTGTCTGAACACGCTCTGAAGAACCCTTGTCAGATGTAAAACTGGTTTCTGTTATAAAAAGAGATGGCCTGGTACTAGTTCTCGTCCTCTTCTCCCAACGAGGAAGTGAGATCAATTGCCATTGATGTGTTCAATTATGAATCAAAGTGGAAAAATTTAAGTAACTGAAATATGAAATATTGAAAATATTTTGGGAGGATCGCCGAGAGATTCCAGCAGCAGATTCTTACCCATAGACAGACGGATACTGCGAAGATGAGAATCTCGAGAAAATTGGGTCCGGGCCCCACGTCAGTCACTTTGACGTCCCGACTCCGCCTCTCGTCCGACGGGCGTTTCGTGATGAAAAATTCCAATGAGAGATCATCTTCGGCGTCCTCGAGGCCCACAGGGTCCTGACCCTGTCGAAAGAAAAAGAATGAAGAAAACCCCCTTTTCTCGTCATATCTCATAATGCCTACAGGGGAATCCAAACACCCACTACGTATCCCACGCGAATATTACGATTCGTCCCACTTTCGATCTATCGATCTAATAGCCTTATGAGACTACCTAGAAATCCAGATTTCTCATTATCTCGCGAGAAAGGTCTCGATCGACATGAATAGTTTTTCCTCTGGTTCTCTAAAGAAGGTTCAAACTATACATAGATACAGGGTGTAACACTATAAGAACGTCAACCCAAATAATTTCAATTCTTCAACTAATTTTCGATCGAAAATGCCTCATAGCAATTCTCATTTAACCCCTTGTTTATCCGATTTTTACAATTTTAAGATTTTTTGTTTTTTTCGACCTTATGTCACTAAAACGTCTGTAACTCCCTTTGAATACAGCAAAAAATTAAAACTCATCATGCCGTTGGAAAAAGCGTTAAATTTCCAATCTTTCTATTACAGAATTAAACATTTTCAACTACAAAATAAGAGGGAAAATTTGGCCTGAAGAGTAAAACTAGTCAAATCGTCTAAATTTGAGGTTTTTTTCAATCGTTTGAAGGAACTAGTAATCATACTCGATTGTTTCCAACTGTAACTCCAAAAGTTGAGCGAAAAGTTCAGCTTTCCAATGGTATGGTCAGAATCGTTTCCAATATTTTTATTAGTGAAGAAAACCGCGCTTGAATACGAAAAAAACGTGACTTTTTTTCAACGAAATCGACGGTTTGACGGGAGGATTCGGGTCTTCTCCGCCGCCGCTCCTCACACTCGCCATCCAACCCCGAATAAAGAAAAAATCACGTTTTTCTCATTCAAGGGCGGTTTTTTCCACTAATAACAATATTGGAAACGATTCTGACCTTACCGTTGGAAAGCTGAGCTATTCGGGCTACTTTTGGAGTTACAGTGGGAAACAATTGAAGACCACAGGGGATGAACGCACCAAGTCGATTTTTTGCGAAAAATAGGTTATGACGGTTTCTTATAGATTTTTTCACGGCGGACTCGATGGTGACAACCAAAATGGGCAAAAACGATCCAATATAGGAGAAAAATGCGGGAAACGAAACACCGTACAGGGGAAGAACGCACCAAGCCGAGCGCAACCGGGGAAGAACGTGCCAACTTTCGGGCTCCCTCCCCCAGGTCGTATTCCCCTACCTGATGGATCTCTGTGATTCACGCATTCATGCGGTTTTCCTGGGTTTCACAGTATTATTTTCGATTGTTAGCGGCGATCATTATTATTTTCTTCATACCAATACGTTTACATGAGACTAGTGTTTGTTTTCTTGAAAACGGTGAAACAAATAGCTTCATTTTCCTTGAAAATTCGCTAAAATGAATTTCCTGGATTTTATTCTATTAAAATATTTTGCAAACTTCTTCGTGAGTGAACTTTTGAAAATACCAAATCATTATGTATATTATTAAAATGTCACGAAACCGTTATGCCCTGTTAAAGAGAGAAATCTTATGGTAGGATACTATGAATAAAACCAGCAATACACGTTCATGGTGCGTTCTTCCCCTGTACAGATGGACCTTTGCAACTTTGGATAGCAATATGGAGTTTTAAAATACTTTTTGCAGTAGTTTTGATTGTACCACCGCATTCTACAGTACGCTGAGATACAAATTCCTTTTTAACATGTTTAATGTTTTAGGGCTGGGGGTCGTTCTGTGAATTCCGACACGCAAATCTGCAACGTTTTTTTTCTTAGTTACCACGGACCGATTTCTTAGTTACCACGTTATATCGGCTCCATTTGGGGTCTAGTTGTACCAAGATGGTCACTGATCAGCTGAGTGAGCTCCAAGGCCATTTTCTCTCCTGTTGAACGCAGGAAGCTGAAATTTGAGAAGCAGGGTCAATGGAGAATGCTGAAGGCGCCTGAGTGGTCACTGATCAGCTGAGTGATCGGCAATCTAATTTCTCCCTTGCGAGGGAAAAACATTAAACATGATTTAATGTTTTTCCCTCGCAAGGGAGAAATTGTTATCATGTTTTCGATTCTCAGTGTATTTTTCTAGCTAGTCCATGGCTAAAACGCATTCTGTGTTAAAAATTTACTTGAAAACACGCGATATAAATATCGATATAAATATTATCGATATGAATATATCGATATTTCAAATGTAATATATTGATATATTTTTTAATTGTATCGACCAAATTCGAACTAATATTGGGTTTTGCCGGAAAAAAATGATTTCCTGAAAAGTTCACAAAATGGGACATGGTGCGTTCTTCCCCTGTAGTCTTCAATTGAGTATGATTACTAGTTCTTTCAAACGATTGAAAAAAACCTCAAATTTAGAAGATTTGACCAATTTTATTCTTCAGGACAATTTTTCTCTCTTATTATGCACTTTAAATTTTTAAATCTGTAACAGACAGATGCAAAATTTAACGCTCTTTCCAACGGTATAATTACCTTTAATTTTTTACTGTACCCAAAGGAAGTAATGGACGTTTTAGTGACATAAGGTCCAAAAAACGAAAAAATCTTAAAATTGGAAAAATAAGGGGTTAACCTTCATCCGCTCGCGTGGGCGGCAGATTGGCCGCCTTTTCGAATTTTCTCGCGTATGCTCGCTCTTAGTACCGTGATAGCCCCAGAAGCGCCATGTATTCTCTAGTTGATATGTAACCAACTAGATTGCGTTGAATTCCGATCGTGGTGGACGCGTCAGCTGAGTCAATACTACTCCAAAGTCGGGCGCATCGGGTTCGAGCCAATTTGCTGCCTACGCGGGCGATAACGTGAGAATTTTCGCATCGCTCGATTTGGAAAATGTAAGTAAATATTAATTTTCCTTTCGCATGTATTTTCAACTGTACTACTTTCACAGTACTCTAGAATACGTGTAGGACTTCTCATAGATATTTCTTGTCGTACTCTGCTGTATTTTGAACTGAATAATGAATCTTTCGCATCTCGATTTGGAAAGTGTAGGTTGGGTAAATGTTTATTTTTCTTCCGCGTGTTTTCTCGACAGTACTACTTTCGCAGGGCGGCTCTAGATTATGCGTTGGACTTTCAATACGTGTTTCTTATCTTATTTGGAAATATTTTGAACTGAAAGCTAATAATGAATTGTTCATATTTTTCAGGGATCGATTGTATTCCACAGAGGAAGAAGATTTTGATATAAATATATTTACCTTCTTATTGTGATTGCGATTATTTGAATAAAGAATTTATTATAAAAATGTTCTTGTAATGTTGTGCTGAGTTCCCTGGTCAAAACTGATTTGAAACACGCAAGTTGAACGGAGAAAAGTGGTGAAATCAAGGGCGGCCAATTTGCCGCCCACGCGATCGGAAGTGTGACTTCAGGAGACGCGAGCGGATGAAGGTTAAACGAAAATTGCTATCAGGCATTTTCGATTGGAAATTAGTTGTAGAATCGAAATTTTTCTGGTTGACGTTCTTATATTGTTACACCCTGCATACAGGGTGTCCCATGTTAAAGACAGGAAAACTTCAGGAGTCAATTCTACAACTAATTTAAGTAAGGAACTGTCCCTTAGCAATTTTTATTTCAACCCCTTGTTTTTCCAAGTGTTTTCAATTTTAAGATATTTTTCGAGTTTTAGACATTATGTCACTAAAATTACCATAACTACCTTAGTTTACCGTGAAGATGTAACAATGAGGGCACCGTTAAAAAAGGGCTTCAAATTTTCTATCTTTCTGGTGCCTGCACAAGACTATTTGTGGGACCCTGATGGGTTAAATATCAACTCGTAAAGTAATTTTTGTCAAAGTGGCAACATTTCCTATTTTTGGTTTATTATTATCAATAATGACTTTCGGAAAAAATTCGAAGTGAATGATTCTTATAACAAAGATATCATTTGTCTTAGGCTGTCTGTAATAAATAACTTTCTCTCATTTTTTCTGTAACCAGAACAATAGCTGTCCTGTGAGAGGGCCTTTTCAACGTTTTCAGAGTGTTTTGGGATGTAACTATCATTAATTCGAGTTCATGTAGTACCCTGGATCCTTATAATATTAAGGTTGTTGAATATTACATGAAACCAAACCAAGAGCTTTATATCAAGCCACCACGTTTCTCATTTGTTTCGCGAATCCGACGTACTTCTCTCCCGGGTATATTGCCCAAGTTTATAGCCGTTTTCGATGAAGCCCCGTTCGGTTATACAGGAGGGGTAAACTTTCCGAGCGCCATCTGACGACAAGACTGAAACGATATAGCGGAAAAGGGATTCTCAAGATAAGGTCGTTGAAATTGCTGGGTGCCCGCGTCGACACCCACACCCTGTAGTTGCCAATCTTCGAAGAGCAAGGACTCGAAACTCCAGAGATTGTTACTTCTCTTGTTACCAAACTCATTTGTAAGCTTTCGCGCGGGGCGTGTCTCGGGTCATTGCTTCCTCTTCAAAGTTCCCCTGAAGAACATGTTTGAAGGTTGGACAGGCTGTCACTTGGGGCATAAACAAGTGTCAGATCAGATTTTCCCTCGTATGTGCACCTTATTGAAAACCGTAGTCTACCCCGCAAAATTCTGGATTTTTGTCATTTCATTTTGTCTCTGACCCCCCTTAGCTTGGCACGGTGTCGTTTACGACACCTCTTCAATTAACCAAATTAAAATAGTGCCAATTTTTTATTTTCGTCTTTATTTGAGTTCTAACAAGGGGAAAAACACAAAAAAAAAACCTTAGTTGTTTCCTATGTAACTTTGGTATAGAACGGTTTGTCCTACAGAGCTCTGGGTGGACTCATTCGATTCTAAAAACTCAATTCTACTACAAATTGGTGAAAAAACAATACCTTCATTCTGAGAGTTTCGAGCTAGGATGATTCAAAAATTACAACAAACGTCTAAATCACACCACTCTTTCCTCCGCTAGGGATAGTAAAGAAGTTTTCCCTTGAATCAGCTGCATCTCAAGCTTTACCAAAATAGGCAACTGAGATTATCTCATATGATTCAATTGAAAAACGCTTTATGATCCTTAGCGGAGGATACATGAACTGAAGCTGCAGGTGTGGTTTAGACGCTCGTGAAATTACATCCTCTATTTTTCACCCGTAGAAGTGATAGCCAATCATCACATTTAGCCCAAATGGCGTACTGAGGATGGGCGGAAAATCTTAATTCGATTTTTGAATTCTACATATCTTGAAACGGAAAACCTGAAAATTTTGTGGGAGGTAAAATTTTGCCTCCGAGTCTATCAAGGTAGCGGAAGCTTTGTTTTCACTTTTCAAGGTTGAGAAAAAAGTTCTCAAAATTAAAATTTCCACTCGCATTTTAGGGCGTTACCTACCTACGTGTTATACCTTCCCGAACGTTTTTGGTTCCGTGTCTGTCTGTCTGTCATGAAATCCTTGTAACGGGCATAACTATACGAAGTTATTGTCCGATTTCGAAGAAATTTTCAGGGATTGTGCGGGTTAGCGTGTAGACGGTCTCCGTATGAAAATCATCACCCCCGAACTGATAATAGCCGCTGCGCATGCGCAAACGTGAATACCTTCTAACAGTCATAACTTCCACATATTTCCTCCGATTTCGATGAAATTTTCAGGAATTATGCGGATTGGGTTGTAAATGGTCTTCTATGAAAATCAAGGCTTCAAAATAGACAGTAGTCACTGCGCATGCGCAAACGTAAAATCCTTGTAACAGCCATAACACTTACATTTTTCATCCAAATTCGATTATATTTTCTAGGATTGTTTGAATTGGCGTGTAGACAGTTCCCTATGAAAATCATCACCCCCAGACGAATTATAGTTGCTGCGCATGCGCATTCCTTGTAACAGCCATAACTTCTACATATCTCATCCGATATCGATGACCTTTTCAGGGAATATGCAAATTTTGCTGTAGATGGTCCCCTATGAAAATCATCGCCTCCAGACTAATGGTAGCCACGGCCTATGCGTAAACGTCAATTCCTTGTAACATCCACAACTTCTACTTTTGCCATTCGATTTCGACGAAATTTCTCAGGATTGTTCAGATTGGCGTGTGGATGGTCTCCTATGAGAGTAGTGGAAGGTACTTAGGGATTGATGTTTTGAGATTACTACTATGCATCGAATCATCTATACAATCGGGTTATGAATACGAGGAAGCTATGTGCCACACCCACTTGGCAGACGTTTATGTTAGGTTATTAGGCAAATGACGACAATTTGCCTAATTGTAACTTTTGCAATGTAGAAACTTACCTTTCTTTTCCGCTTGCTCCTGACGGGAAATGTATCTGCCATGTTGACAGCTCCGAGGGATGAAAATCACGTTGAAGGTTTATTGACGTTCCTCCAGCTACAGTGAAATTCAATGGAAGACGAAGAGATGATGATCATTAGAGACACAGCCTCACTCGTTATACGGGCTCTAGTTTCATAACGAACCCCGAGAGCTCGCTTGAATGGTCGGATTTCACGACATTTGAAAAGCAAACGATATTATGCTTTGTGCTGCCCTGAGGTTCATTTTCTAGACCGGTCTCTCCCGCTATTTCTTTACGAGACGACTCCTGTAATTTCATATCCCCACGTTCGACCCTCTTTTCATGAGAATTCGAGAAAAAGGGATTTTTGGGGGAAGGGGGGGGGGATCGTTAGCTGGAAAATATCAAACAATAGGTTGTCAAAGTCAGTCAAGACTGAAATGAAACCTTCGCAGAATTTTACGTACAGTGGAACAAGACGGTACCTATTCTTTGCCGGAAAAATCACCGAACCACCGAACCACCGCCAATTTAGGAAAACCCTCGGTTCTTCTTTTATTGTTACAGAATTCTAAGGTGTATCATCGTAACCACGATTTTCTCATGAAATCGTTATCTTACATGCGCGCTACAATATTGAAGTAGGCATATAATGATATTGGGCGAGGGTTATAGCATTGAATAAACGAACAGAACTGAAGTTCTAACAGTTTCAAAATGTATGTATATCTAAGAGCATAAAGAGATAGATTTTTTAAAATCGTGTTTATCACAGAATTATGTTAACGTACTGAGGTCAGTTTTTGATTCAATTTTAGTACTCCGACGTACATTTCCCTCTAATGTGTGAGTTTAAAGTTCCTCGCACCTTCAAATCGGTCATTTCCTCCACGAAAAGAATTAAGGATTCAAGTTCTTTCATCCGATTTGAGACCTAAAATAAATCAGCATCTTAGTATTACTATCTTAGCATTATTATTATGGTAAAATCCTTTTTTTTTTAGTATCTATTCTAGAACCCAATATTGAAATTAACACCACAAATTTTATACGGAAAAAAAAGAAAATAAATACAGGGTCCAACTAACTACGCTCCCTCTACTTATTTTCTCTAATTGTGTACGAAAAAAAAATCTAAATAACGCCATTCTTCATCATTTTTTGCGTAGTGTTCCAAAATGACAAAATTATCCAAAACCAGTAAGAGAACTGATCGAGAGGTAAGGGAATCGTTAGAGAAGAGGTAGGGGAATTGAATTGGGGAGACTGGAGGGGAATTACTATGAGTTGAGATTTTTTATTATGATATTGGTGGACATAATAACGTAGCTTACCTTCGGAAGATTGTTATCAAATCAACGTTCATATCTCCCACACCCACCCAAAATTTTTAATGAACAGAGATGTACGTTCATACTCGGTGTGGAAGCAAGTCTGCAGTATGGGTAGGTTAGTGTATTTGGGAAGAAAAGAATACGTAAGTAGAAGATACAAAAGTACGTTTGTGTCTGCAGACGGGCACGGCGGCGACTTCAATCGTTCCAATGGAGCAAATTCCATTTATCAACTCTGGGTGGACATAAAATAATGAGACTTGTGACTTTGGAATTGTGTACCAGAGAGGAGTTGACTCTGGCAAACTTTTTTGTTTTTCTGATGCGGACCACGGTGGATGTGAAGTCACTCGAAGGTCAACCTCTGGAGTAGTGTACATGTATGAGGGAGGAGCAATAACCTGGCTAAGCCAAAGACAAGTTTCTGTCAGTATTTCTACCACGGAGGCTGAGATTGTTGCAGCGAGTGAGGGAGTAAGAGAGCTTATCTGGCTGAAACGGTTGTTCTCAGAACTTAAAGAACTAAGCCAATTGCCAACTCTTTTTGTCGACAACGGAGGGGCAATTAAACTCTCAAAGAATCCTGAACTGCATCGAAGATCAAAGCATATAGCTATTCGACATTTTTTTGTTAGAGAGCTGATCAGCGAAAGTGAAATTTTAATCAATAAGATTGAAAGTCAAAATCAACTTGGAGATTTGTTAACGAAACCTTTGGCAAGACCTGCTCACGAAATTCTCTGTAGGAGCCTTGGAATGTATTGAAGAAGGGAAGGTGTTGAGTTTTGAGTTTCTTCAATACATTATTGTTGTTAAGGTCGTTTCCTTGAAACAAGATCATGTTGTTAGTTGATTTTCGTAACGAATAAAATAACTTGAGGAAGAAACCTTGAACAGGATAGTGTTTGCTTTCAAACTTAGCTTAAGTTTAAGAGGCTTGAAGAGCAAAGTGAGTAAAAATTTAATAATTCTAAGAATATTGGCACCAACCGCAACGTTCTAGCTTGAGAAGACCTATTTCTATGATTTTTCAAAGTTTCGAATGTTTATGACGTCACAGTTGGCTGGGGGGTCCCGCCCAGGCGGGAGGGGCGCGAGACGTCATAAACATTCTTTGAAACTTTGAAAAATCACAGAAAAATATCTACTCATCCAAAAAGAGAACGGTTGGTGTCAAAATTCTCAGGATGAGGTCTACTTTCGATTAAAAATTTAAAAAAAATAAGGCTCATCCCCCATTGATAACGTGAGAATTGAATAATCGTTACACATTAATCATGTGATTACCCAATGATTACCCAATTAATCGTACCTAGTGGACATCGATTTAAAGAACACCGATTATTTGACAAATTAATTGATTACTTTGATTAATCGATTAATAAATACCCATCTCCACATGAAAGGCTAAAATAGGTAGTATAATATACTATTATTATAACTATAATATTATTATAGTTAACTAGCTGAAAAGCCAGCTAAAAGCAGACAAAAACAATCGTAGATAAACACGTAATTTATTAAAGAAAAAATTCATGTCACGGCCTGGAATCGAACCCGGGTCCCCCACGTTCGGGCGAAATACGTGCATACGGTTGGGGTTTTATGTATGTAGATTCTCCGGAAATTCACTCATTCTGTCTGCACTAATAACAAATATTGTAATATTATTTCCAGTATCTGTTATATCTCTGGAGCCTGCGATTGAAAATCAATTCTTTGAGTGTTCTTCTGTTCCAATTAATCGCTTAAGAGCGTCCTCAAAACTACTCTCTTGCCAATATTCAACCCTAATCACTTGAGAGACACCGAATTATTTACTACCTCTCCTTGTCCCAAGGAACAATCGGACTACCCACTGATCTAATTAGGGTCGACCCCCGGTGGATTGGAAAGGACTAAACGCGTTTTCCACCACGACGAACAGCGGGAAATACGACAAGTGGAAATCGATTCCTAGAGAACCCCATTTGCGAAACGAATCGAATTGCCACGCCAGAGTGCGGGGGTATATCAGGGGATTTGGCACCTGGTTTCTTCCCTTCGCAGGTCTTTGGGGGAGGCTTGAAAAGGAGGGAAATCCGTGAGTTTCGTCGATTGTGGTAGGTTGGTTGGTTTGTAGTAACTCAATATATCCCAGTGGCACCTGGACCTTTTCGGTTCACATCCCCGAGGAGGTTGTCGCCAATTTGGAGGTCCCACTTCGGCTGATTGGAACGCTTCTCGAATTTAGTGGGTGTTTCTGTGCGAACCGTCGGGGCGATGAAAACATCTTCCTGCTTCACGTCTGGTCTGCGAGTGGAACAATACAGAATTTAACGTGACTCCACCACATTACCACTCATATTCACTAAATAAATATCGTCCCTTTCATCCCAAAACCATGAATGTTTTGAGAAAAACGAAAAAAAAACTGATTTCAGTATTTTTTGATGCAATTTTCATAAATGAAGTCATTATAACTTCAATTTTTGGTACAATATATAGTAAAGTAAGTAAAGTAAAGTAAGCAACCATTTCAGGTTGAATTTTCGTCCGACTGCCATTCCTGGCGTCGCGGACGTCATCAGCTGTCTCCCTAAGGGGAGATCAGAATTTGTTCTGATGATTTCGCTCATGGCTTCCCAAACATCACCGCCCTGGGTTGGAACGAGAGATTGCCGATCGTCTAATAGACAGAAAACTTTCTGCGACGACCAGACTCGAACGCGCGTCCCCGCTAGACGGTTCTCATCTTATCCGGTACACTGTCCACTAGACCACCGACGCCCGCAAATTTGCAATTTTCATAAATGAAGTCATTATAACTTCAATTTTTGGTACAATATATATTGCTGAGAACCGACAAATATTTTGGATAATACATATTTTAATCCACATTCATGGTATTGACTCATGGGAACCCAAGATTTATATGCTCACTTTCATAGTTTTGTCATAAAATAAATAGATAGCGGATTTATTTTCACTTTTCAAGGTTTAAAAAGAAGTTCTCGTTATATTAGTTATATCTCTCAGTTATATTAGTTACAATTTCAAATAAGTAAATTCAAAATTCAACAGACGTCCACAACATAATTTGACAGTGAACTCACCCGCTTGAACATCTACGTTATGGTTGTGTTGTTGTTGTTGTTGTTGCGGTAGTTGTTGTTGTAGATGTTGTTGAGTTTGTACGTAAATAAATTATTCTTATACTATAATAAGTAACAATAAATTATACATTTTAAAGATTCACCCAAAATATGGCAAAAAACATGATGCGTCCCATTCACCACTTCATAACCAGAAAACCATTTGGGAAGCATTGCGCTAAAAGTATGAATGTGGTACTTCCATCATTTCGTAACCCAGACCCCGATCGGAAACATAAATGCCAAAATCGTGAGTGGGCTCACACTATTTATGATTTTCGAACGAGTGCAAATAACATTCATTGCCACTATTGTTTCTACATTTACAAGTTAAGGTCATGAATATTTTGTAGTTTGGAAGAAGCTAGCTACCCAAGCTGTTGCCAACCCCACAATTCGATTTTTGGCGCATTCTTGGTTTTGGCATGAAAGGGACGATATGTGATCATCCTTACCTCGACAATGGAAAGAATTCACAAATGTGTCAAACTGAAACTTTATAAAAAGAAAACTTCCCCGCTTTAATGCTCCGCCTACGGTGAATTTTTTTCCGATTTGGAGTGGATTCCTATACCGATTTGAGATACCATACGAAGCAAGAGGCTTCGTATATCAATCCCATTGCAGGATCTCACCTTAACGAACTTCTTTGCAGCAAGTATCCGAACACCAATTGTATTTACACTGATGTATCAGCTAGCAAAAACCGTGTTGACTGTGGCTTTTCTTTTCTTTCCGAATCAGGGGTTCTATTTACGCAGCTGAAGCATCCCTGTCAAAGAGGCTCAATGAATCCAACCAATAAACTGGGATATATTGAAAATCACGTTTTTAATGGAGCGAATAAACTGATGCTGACTGGAGTATCAACTGAACCTTATTGATTAGAGGTCATTAAGGTATCCTCGGTAACTCGTTAGTGGATGCACTCGCCAAGCAAGCGATGTCACTTCCTAGTACAGGACTCAGTGAATTTTCTACTTTTGATCCCAACAGTTGGATAAAACTGCAGCAGAAAAACAGCTGGAATGACTTCCACTCTGATTAACTCACTTCTTCTTCTTCTTCAAGTGCCCTGCCCGCGACGAACGTTGGCTATCATCCCTGCAATGTAAAGCCTTCCGAAACAATGATGATGAGGACCCCCCGAACCATTGACGAAGGTTATTCAGCCAAGATATTCGTCGCCGTCCAGGTTCACGTCTCCCATCAATTCTACCTTGCAATATATTATGCAGAAGAGAGTACTTCTCATTTCGCATCATATGGTCAAAGTATTGCAACTTGCGCCTTTTTACTGTGCTCATCAACTCCATCTCCTCATCCATGCTTCTGAGGATTTCAATATTGGTTGCTCTCTCTGTCCAAGGTACTTTCAGAATCCTCCGATACGCCCACATTTCAAAATTTTCAGTGTACCGGCTCATTTTTTTGGTAAGCGTCCACGATTCTGCTCCATACAGGAGGACTGAAAAAATTCAACACCGGAGGATCCTGACCCGTAACGACAGGGAGAGCTACCTGCTTGTCAACACCTTCTTCATTTTTCTGAACACTGACCTGGCTTGTTCAATACGGGCGCGAATCTCAGCCATATTGGTGTTCTTCGCTTAATTGTGTTCCGAGACATCTAAAGCCGGAAACTCAAGACACCACAAGATTATCAAGTACCAACAGCTCTCCTTGGCTGGGTCGCTTGGATATCACCACTTCGTCTTGTGAGAGTTGAGGCTGAGACCCATTGCCTTGCTTCTCTCAAGAGCACTTGGAGATCAGTCATGCTGGAGGCCAGAAGAACTGTGTCGTTCTACACAGTTCTATTACCACACTATAGCTACAGATTCAAAAGGATCTTTCCTTATTCCCCCTCAATATTTTGGTTTTCGGGAATGCCCTCCACCCCCACCCCGTCCATAAATATTCCTACAGGATCAGTTCTTAACAAGATTTATCACAAAGACTTACCTCTTGGTACCCCTGCTCGATAGATGACGATGCTGGACATAATATCGATACCTTAAAGCACAAAGGCGCTATGTCCATCCATCTTCCAAATTTTTTAATTTCTTTTAATTTCAGAAAAACTCAAATTCAACAAAAGTATCAAGTATTTAACTATGACTATTTCGACCTTCAAGACGATTATAGCTTGAAAATACATCGAGGAAATTAAAGAGTTTACTGTAAATAGCCATGATTTTAGGAATTTTGCACTGGTGATATCTTTTGCGTTTTCTCAAAACTCCGTTTTTGGACCCCTTTGTGCTTTAAGGACCCCTTTATAAAAGAGATCGCCGTCCTCGATTGACAAGGGTAATTTTAAGGTCAATTCCTAATGCGGAGATTGCTCTCTGGACAATCCAAGAGTGAGATGGATTCGCCACTGAATCTACGGATGTTCGTTGCCTGGAAACGGTCTTCCTGGATCTTCTGCTTCAGCCTCAGAATTGAGTTCTTAACGGATGCACGACCGATGTTTCTAATGTATTAAAACCCCTAAATATTGACCCCTATCAAGCGTGTGAAAACCATCAAACTGCCCCGTTTCCTGAGGGCCATAAGGCCTCATCACTTCTAGGTCCTACTCCAAATTGAAGTGAAAGCTATAAAAACCCGACCCCCATTTTCTCCGAGACTTCCTGAGAAAAGGTGGTCATCCCGACAAAAACGCTTCCTCTTCGTACTGAAAGAGAAAAAAAGTTTTCTCCTCTCTAGGGAGAAAATTTTCTCTCTTCTCCCCCTTTGAAATTGGCCGTTCAAGGAGAAAAACTTGTTCCAAGGGTGAAGTGAAGACGAGAAAATAGAAAAGATAATGAAATGGTATTTGCTCTCTCTACTGAAATAAACCACCTACTAAGACCAGACGCAGAAAAACATTGCGTGGAACGCCGAAGGTACTTTTGCTTCAGCCGCACTCAATTTTCATTTGTGGGGAAAAAACCACTGGGTACCTACTAACGAGAATAAACACCCACCTAGAAGAGTTGGTTTCTTTTGAGTGTAAGAAGTTTAAAATGGACGACTTCAGAATGCAAAATTGAGTACTACTAATCGAAACGTCAACTAGAGATGTGATAGACTTAATTCCTCTTACGAGGATGAAGAGGAGTCCAGCTTCTCCACTGGTCGTGAAATTTTCTTTTGTGAAGTGAAATTTTTCATCTTTTTCTTGGCAAAGTACCAAAACGTCTTTTTTACGTGGTGTACCAACGACACTCCTGATACGAATTGTACCATTCTAGGGTTTAGTTACGAATCGGAAAATTCAAATTGATAAGGGAAACAAATTCTTATTCTTGTGAAATTGCGCAACATGAACGCAAAAAGTCTGCAAAAGTATTCGGGTGTGTTGAATTAGCTACAAAATAATATGAAAATATACTTTAAGGTGTTTTAAAAAAGGTGAATCCAGGAGTGGGATACGATTTTCAATCATCTTCAATCTGAGATTCTAAGGACTTTGCTTCCGAGTGTGCCAAGTTAGCGGAAGCTTTGTTTTCATTTTTCAAGGTTTAAAAAAAGTTCTCCAGAATCGAAATTTCCACTCGTGTTTTACGTTTCAGACCTTTCTGAACAATTTTGGTTCCGTGTCTGTCTGTCTGTCATGAAATCCTTGTGACCGGCATAACTATAAGATGTTATTGTCCGATTTCGAATGAAATTTTCAGGGATTGTGTGGGTTGGCGTGTAGACGGTCCTCTTTGAAAATCATCACCCGCAGACTGATAGTAGCGTGAATAACGTGAATTCCTCGTAACAGCCACAACTTCCACATTTTCTATCCAATTTCGATGAAATGTTCGGGGATTAAGTATGCGGATGGGTCCCTAGGTTGCAGATGGTCCCCTATGAAAATCATTATCCCCGGGCTGATAATACCCACTGCGTGAATTCCTTGTAACATTCCATAAATTCTACATTTTACATCCGATGTCGACGACATTTCCCAGGATTGTTTAGATTGGCGTGTAGATGGTCACACAAAAGAAAAGTTTTATTGTGCGGAAACTAAACATTTTTAGTAATGAAAAATGTGTTTTCTGTTTCATTTTATTGAACAGAATTTCAATTAATTTTTGAACTATCTTAGTTTTTAAATATTCCAATATTTTTTAGGAAATTTTGCGTCAGAATCAGATAAAGATCATTTGGGATTCCAGTATTTTTGAGCCCCACCGCCATTTTCTGTTTTTCCGTTGTGTAATATACACACGTTGCCATTATCATGAGATGTTTTTGTCCAAACTACGTCGTCCTTCCAATCACAAGATTGTTGCGTGCATCACTAAACTACTACTGATAGTAATAAACCGGCCGATTTCTCTCGAAAGAGATTCGAACAGTTGTATCTTTAGTTGGTAACAGTACTTATGGATTACTTGCACTTTACCGGGTGGCAGTGAATATACAACTTTTACTAGCTCTAACATCCTACGCCTTTCTCTGGTCTCTTACATAATTGTTCGTGTATTGAACCGACATAGTGGGATGAATTCATTTCCTAAATCAGTTTGTTGTGGAGAGAGTTTTCGTACATCAGTTCTTTCAGTGTTGATGAATTGATTCATCTTGAGAGTAGTTGCAGAAGATACCTCATCGCTAATCAGGCCATAATCGTCGACGAGTAATGACTAAATTGCATTGACACATTTAAAAGTGGTACTTAGAGATTCACATTTTGAGATTAACTACTATGCATCGGATCATCTATACAATCGTGTTATGCATACGAGGAAACTATGTGCCACACCCACTTAGCACACGTTTTTAGGACGTCCCACAGTAAGACTTGGGCGTCCTTATGCGATCGGTCTGGGGTGAAGTTGGACAACACTCAACAGAAAAAAAAAATAACCACACAGTAATCCGTTTTAGACCATTCTGAATCCAAATCCGCGAAAAAAACCATAGGTGTATGTCTGTGTGTGTGTGTGTGTATGTGTGACAAAATCTTGTGTCGTCTGCACAGCCCTTAGTTCTCAACCGATTTTCCTGGTTCTTTTTTTGTTCGACGTGGAAAACTATCTAGTTGTGCACTACGTCGCCGGAATTTCGAATTTTGCCTTTTAAGGGGGGGAAAGGGGGGGTTAATGCTCAAAAAACGTGCGTTTTTGGGCATAATCTTGTGTTGTCGGCCCAGGCCTTAGTTCTCGACTGATTTTCGTGGTTCTTTTCTTCTTCGACGCGAAAAACTATCTAGTTGTGCACTACGGCGTCGGAGTTTTGAATTTTGCTTTTTAAGAGGGGGAAAGGGGGGGTTAATGCTTAAAAAACGTGCGTTTGCGGGGGTAATCTTGTAAAATCTGCCCAGGCCTCAATTTCCAACCGATTTGCGTGTTTCTTTTTTTGTTTGACTCAAATAACTTCCGAGTAGTACATGATTTTACCAGAGTACCAAAATTTGCAAGGGGAGGGGGTGAGTGGGGGTATAATATTCACAAAATATCCAATTTTTCAACATTTCGGTTCCTTACTGCTTACTAATTGTACCCAACCTTTGAAATTGAGGAAAAATTCTCATTATACCTCTGGATTTTCATGAATTATTCTCTGTGCCACCATGGAACTAATAGTGGTGCCACCATGGTGCCAGGACACCATAAACCGCATATTTCGTGTTTTTTTTTTTTTGTGTTTCACCTTGAATACGGACGTTAACCTCGACGGACTGCCTATTAAAACTAATAGATGAAACTTCAATGTTAAGACGTATTTCCACTTTGGTGCCGGACTGGCACCATTGGTGAGTGTAAGGGGGGGGGGAGGGGAGGTGAACTCGAATTCGCATGTTGGGTATCGTAGATCATGGATTTTAAAATGCTCTTCAGATTCGAGGCTCCCACGCCGCTAGAAATGTTATGGTGGATAAGAGTGAGGTGGGGGGGGGGGTCACTATTTCTTGTCTAAAGTAATAAATAAATTACATCGAGTGAAACAGTTTTATCGCTTACCAACTGGTTTTGTTTCACCTTGAATACAGATGTGAACTTCGACGAAACTGCATACTAAAACTATTAGTTGAAAGTTCAATGTTATGACGTATTTCTGCTTTGGTGCCAGCCCAGCACCATTGTTGTGGTGGGGGGGGGGGGGGTGATCTCGAAATCGCATATTGGGTATCGTAGATCAAGGATTTTAAAATGCTCTTCAGATTCGAGGCTCCCATGCCGCTAGAAATGTTTTAGTGGATAACGGTAAGGGGGGGGGGTCACTATTTCTTATCTAAAATAATAAATAAATTACATCGATTGAAACTGTTTTATCGCTTACCAGCTGGTTAAACTTATCTAATGCTTACCCAATGGGACGTCCCCTGGAATGCATGCATTACTAAACAATATGTTTTTATTTATTTATTTTTTAACTTTAATGGGCGTGGCTAAGTTGGAGCCAAGGGGGTGGAGCCTTGCATGGATGTTGATGGTATAGGTACTGTGATGTTTTTCTTTTCTTATCTAGGTACTTCCACTCAGTGAAGGAGAAACTTCTCCTTCACTGAGTGGAAGTAGCCCTAGGGCTACTTGTAGCCCTGTCTTTCTCTATTGTGATATGAAATCTGTAATGCCTGTGATAAGAGATATAACCTGAGATTGTTGTTCCTGTTGAAATTGAAAAAGTTCTCCTGATAAAAAGTCTGTGATCCCCTCTAGTTATTGTTTTATTTTTTATTGTTAATTAGTTTTAAATAATTTTTAGATCCTGCCAGTGATTGAAGAGAATAATTGTTATGGAAATGGACGAAGGTATTTTTTGAGATTTTCTATTTTTGTATGTTTTTAGTTAGCAGATATTTCTTCAAAGTTATATTGAAATGTGTTATGGTTTCCAGTGAAAATAGTTTTCAAGATTGGCAGGGGTGAGATTTTGATGATAGAGGAGGGATAGAAGATTGTGGGAGAATAATTGCAGAGTGAACATAGGTAGGTTGTTTTGTTTCCTTTCTATTTTTAATGTTTGTCTGTGTGTTAGTGTGTGTATAGTTTCAGTTCTTGGTTGTTTATATTCTTATTGGTTTTTAGATGACGATAGAATAGGTTTAATCTTGGTGGCTCATTTTTAATGTTTTTAATAAAAAGTAATTATTAAGTAATAACATTTTTTTGACATAGGTTATACTAACTTATATTTTTGACTGGTTGGTTATACTAACCGTGATTGCTCATGCTACTGTTATTATTTTTTAGTCTTCAATTAATTGTTTTTTCTTGTAGGCTTGTGAAAGGGGCCATAGTTTGCCCCGAAAGCGCTTGCCGAATAAATGTGAATATATAAATATATTGACGTCCTCTGCTTCCTTCTCCACAACAACCAACTTAAATTTAAGGATTTTTATGTTTTGAATACATGATGGTGATTCAAAAAACGGACTCTACCGCGAGATTCAGAATTGAAAAGATAACTTGAAATTATGTGTCATGGTTTGGTAACTCGACACTTGCCAATAACAGTTTTTTCCGTTTTGAGAACAGTTTACGTGGTTGAAAAGTGATACAAAGTTTGAGGACCAATTTTGGGTAGACTCTAGCGAATATTTAATTTAAATGGAGGACATATCCATGACCTAGGTAATGTTTCTCCCAAGAAGGAAGACAAATTTTTGAATCTATTTAATTTTTACAATCAACTCGAAAAAATCACAATTGAAGGCCAGTGTTTAGAATTTCCAGTCAGTTGGTCTAACAATTCATTATATCCTGATGGCCGTACAGGTCCAATCCAACGTCCCGTTGAAATAATTGTGTCTTACAATACTATACGACGCAAACATGGTGAACAATCGAGCACATTGTCTCAAATTACTTACCAATTAATTGAATTTCCAGAAATAAACTTATCGTTTCTCGGGTACACGCCGTAATTAAACGAATAAAACCGGTCACAATAACCGGTATGATCGGGGACCTCGTAAACCCTCCATCTGATAGCTTTCTAAATGAGCTTTTCAATAATCTCCCGAAATCCTGCCGCAGACCTCGAGCTGGCCAACCATTCCACGCACATGGTCCCTAATTTTCACCCGCAATAATGATCGAGATATTTCTCAATTTCACTTATTTCTTGCTCCACGTGTGCGCACGTTAAAAACGAACTGAGAAAAGAAAATTATCGGATAAATTTTGTAGTAAAGTTGCAAAAGTCATTTTCATGGTGTTGAATCTAACGAAAGTTGTTTCAAATCGAAAGCGGCGGAAACCAACTTATGTTTAGCTTGGGGAAGAACATATTCCACATATGTAAATAAGTTACATGTTCGCCTGAAAATTATCATAACGATTATGTCATTACCGCGTAGGACCTCATCCATAGACTTATTCTATATTGCTAAGGTATTTACTATTAGACAACTTCATGTGAAAAACCTACTATTGTAATTCTTTAGGACACCAAACGTAATTTTTATCGCAGCCCCATTTGCTTGGAAATCAGGAATTTCTTGTTCATGGCGCCCCTCCGAATGTTTTATCATGCCTTGGTACATTCTTTGATTGAATTTGGTATTCTAGCATGGGGATCTGCTAGTCAAACTTACTTCGAATATTTATGTATTTTTCAAAAGCGAATTATTAAAATTTTATTGCATAAAAAGATGAGATTCCCAACTACAGAAGTTTTCAAATTATTTAATGTCCTAGAAGTGTCTAATATTTATAAAAAATAGTACTCATGCACATTTAAAACATGTAGACACATATGAAAGAATTAGCAGCTACTCTAGATCAGCTAGTAATGTGAATTTAAAGCTTCCGTTTCGCCTCACTACAAAAGGGCAACATTTTTTCTCTTAAACGGGAATGAAAATGTTTAATAATTTACCTAGTATAATAAAGCTTAACTGTCAGACGCTCACGCTGACAAAGTCTCATGTTTCTCCCTGGGAAACCGAATCGTTGCAATTCGACTCCGGAAAAGGTAAATCGACGGCGCCCAGGGAAAAAAATTCGTAAGGCCCACGTCGCCAAAAAACACGGTACATGGAGTCCCCTCTACGGTAAAATTTACCGCGGCCTGATTAGCGGAAATCTATCCCCGCTTTCGATAATCAGCCGGCAAATTGACGCCCAGGAAAAGCTCCTCATCCAACCAGCGAGGAGAGGTGGA
The DNA here is from genome assembly GCA_009739505.2 of Apolygus lucorum. NCBI lineage: Eukaryota > Metazoa > Arthropoda > Insecta > Hemiptera > Miridae > Apolygus > Apolygus lucorum. The sequence continues at coordinate 19,855,623 of CM019172.2, read as the reverse complement.
AGGACTGGAAGAAAAATCACCAAAAATATTCGACCGCCCATATGTCCGAAGGAGGAATCGATTACGACCTACTGCTGAAAAGAGCGCAGAAAGAAGTAAATACGACCCCATCAAAATCATTAAATATGAAAACACCATACTATTGTGTGTTTGGGAAAAATCCGCGCAAAACGGATGGAGTACCAGAGGTGACACCACCAAAAGATAATCAGACAAGAATTAAGAATATTAACGACGAACAAACAAATCTCCCAAAAATTCTCCACGAAGTGTTCGAACAATCCAAAAAATTATACAATAAAAATAGAAAACAAAAATCGTACATGAAAGGAGATCTTGTCCTGATTATGGTGACATTCTCCAAATAATTATAATTCGTCTATTAAGGAATTCATTAAGAAAGAATTTTTTTGACATTCTTTAATAGAAGCATTGTATTTCTTTTGGTGTCAAAAACTCTGAAATAATAGATTCGGGAACGTCTGGATCTCAGGGGAAGCAAAAATTATTCAAACTCAATTTTTAAAAAAGTACGCCGAGGTCTCTGATCTGGGATATCATCGATTTGTCTCTTACTTCTGCCCACAGTAAAACCACGAAAACAAGCCAGGGGTTTTCTGTGCAAGAAGAAAAGACAAGAAGACAAAACCCTTTCGTTTTTCATGCCAACACCGAACATAGAGTCATAAAGTGCGCTGGAAGTTATGCTTAAAAAAGCTGTGATTCGTACTTCCAGATCTTTGCTCCTGGTTTGTATTTTCATGAGCTCATTGGTTCATTATTTTCAATAATGAACCTTTGGCATCGACCAAAAAAAAAAAAAAAATGTTTACACCCCCTCAAAATTTGATGATTCACGTTTCAAGGTACGTAGAATCCAAAAATCGAATAAAAATTTGGCCGTCCGTCCGCAGTACGCGGCACTTTTGCCACTTAGCATTGACCGATTTTGATGAAATTTGGTATATACGCTCCATTTGGGGTCTAGTTGTGCCCCGAAGCTTTTGGTTGATGTAGGTCACTTCTAAGGGTTCCAAAATCAATTTTGAAATTTTGAAAACGCCCTAACTCAAAAAATGTCGATATAAAGGTATTGTTTTTCCTTCAATTTAACCCATTAGTGACCGTAACTTTTTTTCCCTAAATTTTTTGATGAAAAGTAAAATGTCTCATATTACGTCTAGAAACACTAGAAAAATAATTTTAAAAATTTCGGCGTACCAAAAGGTGGTCAAAAGGGGTGTGCCCAAATTAGCCCTCTGGGCACTCAGCGGAATAAGGGAGAATGAACATGTACGATCAATTTTTTTTTATCAGTGTATTAAAGCGTATAAAATAGTAAATGTTCTGGAACAAAAATTAATAGTACGAGCAACTGAAATATAATATTTAAAATTTGGAGTGGAATGTATCAAAACAGTCAATGCACAACCCCAGCTTACACTTCTTGCACATTGTGCACACTCTAGCAGTGCAATTTATCCCAGCACACCTCTTCCTCTTCTTCCCCTCTGTGTAGCAAATGTGGTGGTCCATATGGTCAAAGCGGATAGCATCAAAGATCCTAGATGTGGAAATATGTCTTCCAGAAGGCCCTGGATGTCTTCGAGCGACAGCATAGCGAGTCAAGTATGTCTGGGCCAATTCTCGTCTGAACTGGATGGAGTTGCGATACTTTGGAGCTCTTTTTGACAATATCCACGCATTTTGGATGGATGCGTCAATCACCCAGGAAAATATAGCCTACCACCATTTCTTATTTCGTATTCCGTATCTTATTTCGTACAGTTATTTCGTATCTTCAATATTCCCCAACAAAAGGTCGATCGCGTCTTGGAGGTTCACACCAGGTCTAAAAAGAAATATAAGAAATTATAAGAGATGGTGAAAGTCATTAGATTGGTAATAATAAACAAAAATATCATCTCGAAACAAGATCAATCATATCTTTTGAAATAATAATCACGACATGCTTATGATGGGGAAAATGTCGCCAAGTGCCCAGAGGGCTAATTTGGGTACACCATGATACAGTTCACTTTATCACGGAACTGCCATGGAATATTTACTTAGTTATATACTGCTTCTCGTTTGGTAACAATCATAAAATAAAACTATGCACAGAAATACCGTCAAATTAAAAATTTGAAGTACTTACGCCAATAAATGCCGCAGCCCGTCAACGTCCAGATTTTCACTCATCTCGGAGATAGAATAAACCACACTAAGCAATGAATTCAACCAAACTAACTGAATACCTAACATGGTGAGGGTCTCAGGTAGCTAGTATGACCAGAAACTAAACTCTAAAGTCCAAAGTACACCAAGAATTCGGAGAACTTTGAGTCCAGGTTCGCCGTTCCGCTACTAGCCCGCTGGGCACTAATGGGTTAAGATTCTATAGAATTTTTAGAATTTTTTGAGACCACGCGGAGCTCTGTAGGACAAACCGTTCGCTCTCTACGAAAATTTAAGGGTTTATATTGAAATAGATAGGTATATATAAATCAAAACACGAGTGTGAATTGCAAAAGAGGCCTAATCTCCGTTCAAATTAGAGCTGACCGAAATGCAATCAATGGTTGGTGATTTTGATTTTTTAAATTTTTTTTTTTTTGATTTTTTTCATTTATTTATTTTTTTTATTATTATTATTTTTTCTTCTTCATATTGGATGGTTGGTGATTTTGTAGACGAGTGATCTATATAGAAAAATAATAAACCATTTTGTAATAATTTGCAGCGTTTTTTTTATTGTGATGCCCAATTATTCCAGTTTTTTAATGAATGGTACAACGAAGCAGTTTAGTTATTAAAAATATATAGTTTTAATTAATTCACAGGATATTTTCGTAGTTTTAGAATACGGTCGTTGTTCACTTTTTCACGCTGTTTCAATGAGGTAATTGTTTTCTTTCATCGTTTTAAGTTGTTTTCTATCCATAAAAAGTTACCTCTAACCAACTCATGGCAAAACCATTTATAAAGCTGGTCGAAAATTAGTATAATATTACGAATCATAAGGTGCCACATCCCAGTGTGCCGGAAACCGTACACTAAAAGCAGCGTGCTATTCTAGGGTTTGGTGACTGACTGACAGTTGTATGGGATGTTACTTTCCTCGCTTTCTTTCTTAGCTTAGGCCTGAGATCCAACGTTCAGTAATTCCGATTTATCAGCGTACAATCGCCTCCAGACCTGGAAAGTACAGAGTTTCATTTATCCAGCTTATTCTATCCACCCATGAAGTATACTTGATGTGTAGGAAGTGCTTCATCTGCGTACTTCAGGAAATTGGGGCACGTTGTGCCCCTTACTTTACCCATCCTATTCAAATAGACTCGGTATAGGAAAGTCCGTGTCGCGAGAGGAACGGTTTAACCTCTCTCAACTCCCTTAGCACCTACGAGTACAATACCAAGCTTTCAACATTGATTAATGCTAAATAACTCTCGAGTTTGCAGGGTTTGAGTTTTTGCTTGGACATTTATAGCTTATTCTATCTTACTCCCCCCCCCTCAACAAATCCTGTCCCAATATCATTCTCCCGACAAACGCCACGGTTCGTGGCTTCAAAATAATATTGTGGATGTAGGTTAATAAAATACAACACCTTTTTCAAAATCAAATAAATTTGTCCAACAAGTTTCATAAAATTACAAAAAATCAAAGCAACTACATTCTGACGTAGTTTTTTCTCACAATTTTATCTTACACGATTATTAAAATATAAATATAAATACATCCGACGGTTGCGAACAAGGAAGAAGAACTTATTCTACAGGAAGCTTACGCTAAGATCTATTTCGGCTAAAAGGTGCAAAGATCGAAATGGGTAAAGGATTTTCTACGACTCTTAAATGTTTTGTACAATAATCAATGAAGGTGGAGGATGTTCTAGCACAAGCACCACAAAAACATCATCACGATCTGGCTACTTCTTCTGCATGATACAAATGTTTGAACTTCAATTTTGAAATCTATATCCGGCAATTTCTAGAGATTTATCATAAAATAAAATTTTGAAATATTACAGAATTTATTATGTTCTCTTCCTATTTCAGAAATACGACTTTCCCGAGAACAAGCATTCATTTTTTGTGTCACTAATGCGACAACACCCTATAAATTATCAACAATTGGTTTCAAAAAAAAAAAAAAATAAGGGCGATTACAAAGGTCAAAGTGGATTGAACGTATGAAATCGAGTTGATGAGTGAAAATGTTAGTCGTATTCTGCTCCTATGGTGATGCTGATGCCGTTTGAGACGATGCGTGTGGAGTGGTACCACGAATTGGTATCGAGAACAACTGCGAACAGAAAAAGTAATGAATTGCATACATTAGAGGAGAAAAAAAAATTATCATTAAACATCGTAGGAATAAAAATATGTTTTCGGTCATAATCCATTTTAGTGAATTTAACCCTCCCATATCAATTTTTAACCCCATATTCCATCGAATTTTCCAAAATGTGAAAAATGGGAGAAAATACAGATTGACTCGATCAGAAATAAAAGAGAAAAAAGTCAACCTTCAAGAATCCCCCAAAGGGGGGGGGGGGGGATTCCCTTGGGTCTCCCTTCTGATAAGAGACCCAATGAAAGTGAGGGGTAAAGTGACACCAAACTACTAATTTTAAAGACATAAATTCAAAAATTTTATCCACTGTTTCCACCTCAAATTTTCTACCTTCCAAAGCCCCCAGCACTGAACCAATTTGTATGGAAGGTATTTTCTGCTACAAAGCATCCAAATATTCAATGAGAACGTCCAGGCATTCTTGAATGCCTGATGCTTCATTGTATGAATTTCGTAATAAATTCCGCCGGACACTACAGTCCATAAGTTACCACTTGTTATCAATGGTTATCAATGACCTTAAGGAGGAATGCGGCCCTGATCAGTTGTGTGCTGGAATGAAATCTAGAGTGGAAGGAGCTATCCATGGAATGCTTAAAAAGTTTGATGACAATGAAACAGAAGGAATGCTCCTTATTGACGAGACAAACGCTTTCAATTCTCTAATCCGGCCTTTGGCTCTTTGGAATGCTCGGAACTTGTGGCCAAGATGTTCAAGATTTTTGTTTAACACATACAGAGGCTTTCCCATGACGGTTTTCAGACAAAGTAACGAAATCATACTCAGCCAGGAAGGGACCACTCAAGGAGACCCATTGGGGATGATGATGTACGCCGTCGGAACCCTCCCACTCATTCGAAATCTTAAGTGCAACAGCTACCAACAAAACTGGTACGCCGATGATTCGGCATGCGTTGGGAAACTCAGTGAACTAAAGGCATGGTTTTCCCAGTTACAGATTGAAGGGCCTAAGTGGGGATACTTTCCAGAGGCCAGTAGAAGCTACTTAATCCTCAAGCCTGGGCTAGAAAACGAGGCTCACGCCTTATTTGAGGGCACTAATCTCAGAATGGTAAACTCTCAACGTTTCCTAGGCGGCCATATTGGAGATCAGACCTCAGCAGCCGAGTTTGTCAGAGCCAAAGTTCAGGGATGGGTCGAAAATACAAAGAAACTGGCCACTGCCACAAAACAAAGCCCTCAGGCTGGTTACGTGGCATTCACAAAATCATTGTCCAGAGAATGGGTGTTTTTACAGTGAGTTGTAGGAGAGTGTTCTGATGAATTCGAACCTCTAAGAGACTGCATCCGCCGAGTCTTCATTCCAGCGCTTGTGGGAGAAGCTGTCAGCAACTGGGAAGCTGAACTCTACGTGTTACCTGTCAAAATAGGAGGATTGGCCCTGGATCCAGTTAGAACAGCCAGTGTGAATTTTAATGCTTCAAAGAGGTCCACCTGCATGTTGTCAGTAGCCCTTGAGACTGGAGGGAGCTTTGATCACAACCAGCATGAAGACCGGGTGCGAGAAGTACAGGAAGAGGAGAAACCCCTGAGCATAGCTGCTGCCATAGCTAAACGGGAAAGGCTGCTCCAAGACAGTAGTTTACCTCACCGACGGAAGAGAGCCATGGACAGGATCTCACAGAGCCACCATTCGTCACAATGGCTGACAGTAATACCACTCCATCGGGACGACCTGGATCTTTCACCGACCCAATTCCGTGATGCCCTCGCCGTGAGATTTGGACGTGAACCGATCGGACTCCCTCGCCATTGTGATGGATGTGGGGCTCAAATGTATTCAGACCATGGGCTAAACTGTAAGAGAGGAGGCTTAGTCAAGCAAGGGCATGACCAAATAAGAGACCAATGTGCGAAAATGGCCAGCCTTGCATGGAGGTCAGTTGGTCTAGAACCCGTCATGGTAGAAGGTGAGGAGGGAAATCCGCGGCTGGTAGCAGATATAAAAATTCACGGAGTGTGGAACCAGGAGAGGACGGCGTACTTCGATACCCGGGTCGTGAACCCTGACGCCCCCTCTTATGGTCCCCTCGACTGGAATACTATCGCCCAGAGCGCTGCAAATGCCAAGCATAGAAAATATGACGCAGCTGCTGAGGACCTGAGAGGCTCGTTTACCCCCCTCGTGGTAGCCTGCGATGGAACTCTCCACAAAGAATATGACAGATTCCTGAAGAGGCTGGCAGAGGTACTGTCCGAGAAGTGGGCCAAGCCTCTCTCTCAAGTGACCTGCTGGGTACGTGTCAAAACACAAATGGCCGTAATCCGAGCAGTGTCGATGAGACTTCGTGGATGCCGAAGGAGAGTGCGGTGCTTAGGACTTGAGGATGGTGCTCTAATGCCTACATAACCCTTCAACAACTTCATTCATTTAGATCTTAAAGTAGTAAATTCAAAATTCAACAGACATGGACATCAAAATTTGACAGTGAACTCACTACATAGAAACATCACTGTTATGGCTGCTTGTTTTAGTTATGTTGTTACTGTTGTTGTTGTTGCTGAGTTTGTACATTTATCAACAAAATCGTGAATATCAAGTTTCATATTAGGGAATTAACTCGTCATCAATAGTAATAATACACGTTTCATAGTACGAGTATGTGTACCTTCAAGAGTGGAGAATACGGAGGAAACTAAGATAAACACAGACAGATATAACAAAAAAACCTCTCGTAGCAATTATGCTGAGGTCCGGTGTGGCTGTAGGCGATGGGGCGCGCGTTCTTTGGTGGTTGGGTTTGTACCGACTTCTGCGGGAGTCGTGGGTTCGAATCTTGCCGCCGGGGTTCGTACGTTCGTGTGCCCGGGGTACATCGCCCCCCTCGTCACAACCCAGGGCGGTGAGGCAGTGGGAAGCCATGAGCGAAATCATCAGAAAACAAATCTAATCTTCCCTTTGGAAAACAGCTGATGCCAGAAATGGCAGTTGGACGAAAATCCAACCTGAAATGGCTGTTTACTTTATTTTTACTTTTTAACTTCATTCCCAAAAAGCTCACTCACAATTTGTTACTCACGAAATTGAGTCGCCAGACCCTTCAGTCCATAAGTTACTTTACTCGTCATCAATAGTAATACACGTTTCATAGTAGGAGTATGTGTACCCTCAAGAGTGAAGAATAAGGAGCGAACTAAGATAAACACAGACAGATATAACAAAAAACCTCCCACCGGAATTATCCCGAGGTCTTGGTATAAGGTGTTTTTCACACCGAGAAAGATCGTGCCTGGAGGCCCTGAAGGGTTGGCGCTAATGAAGACACATACCTACTCCCGAGAGCAGGGTGACGTCACTAAATGAACGAACCTCATCTTCAAGGAATACTAAGCATCTCGTCAAGTAAACACGGAGGAACAGAACGGTCTCGTCAGGAGAATCGTGCATCTTGGATATTCCACTCGTAGTTTCATAAATTATGGAATCCGCTAAATTACTGCTCGTTACGCTCGAAAAGATGACCTTTAAAACACGTAAATTCTGATGACGTTGGCGGAATTTCTTGTTGATGCATTTATCCATAAATATCTCGTTAGGCACAAACCCTTTTCCATGAATAGATCGGGAGAGAGATAGCGCAACACGCACGCGAAAGTGATGGTATACGATTTAGTAATGATTGTCGCCTTGTACTCAAGACCGTAAGGAGAGAGTCTCATCAGTGTTGAACCTCTATAATCCCCAACCAACTTCAACAAGCTGGTTCAACGGAAAAATTAATTTAAATTCAATATTCAACAAATTGTCAACACGTCTAAAATTCAAACATAACAGCACATTTCGATCCGACATTTCGCAAAATTAATTTGAAATCTAAATTAAAACTCCAAAATCCGTGATAAAAATTCCAAAAATAGAAAACGGACATACCTACAAGAAATTGTAACAAATATTCGAAATAAATTGGGATGTCCCTATTAGAACAAGTAGTTATGTTATCCATGGTAATAAATGGATGGGGTTACTTCCGCTAGTTATAAAAATACAATTATTATCTACGTACCTCATTGGAGAATCCTTCGTAACAGCAAGTCGAGTACAGGAGGCGAGCGCTATCGATGTAAGGACATCATCTTCAGGTTGTCGAGAGAGTACTAAAGTTTGTCAGTCAGTCGTTCTATTTATACAGGGTGTTTCACGAAAAGGTTACACCCCCCTTCATTTCCGCAAAATACAGCGTAAAAAATTTCGATCAACGCAATTCTTCATGATTTTTTGTGAGGATCTCAGGAAAAATACTTTTGCGCAAAAAAGTTGCGCGCAATCGTGCGCAATTGACACTAACTTCATTTTTTCAAATGGAACCCCCCCTTTTTTACTACAGATTCGGATTCTACGTAAAATTTCATGAAAAATTCATACCCGAATCGGTTTGTTTTATTGCGCGCAACCTGGCTTTTTGAACGCTCTAAGTTGCGCAACTCCACAATTGCGCAAAATTTAGGTTTAGGAGAACCCTAAGTGTGGCACATGTTTTTCCATAATTTTATCATGCTGAATCACAAGGTGTCATCCGTTTTGAGGAAGACCAAGATTTCAAGAGGAAAAATTAACATTTCTTTCACGAAAACATCAGTTTTGTGGTCGAAATCATGTTTATTTTTTATTTTCTCACCTCCTTTTGAACCACGGGCTTGGGGCCGTCTACGGTGGAGTTGAAAATAAAAACTGGTAGCACGATCATGCTTGAACTGAATAAAATTGCCTAAAAACTCATAACGATTAAAAGAGCGATTTTGTCACTAATAACAACCGAATTTTTGGCCGCCATTTAGAAAAATTCCAGTCAAATTGAAAAACGGATGACACCATGTGATTTAGCGTAAAAAATGATGAAAAAACATGTGCCACACTTAGGGTTCTCCAAAACCTAATTTTTGCGCAATTGTGGAGTTGCGCAACTTAGAGCGTTAAAAAAGCCAGGTTGCGCGCAATAAAACAAATCGATTCGGGTATGAATTTTTCATGAAATTTTACGTAGAATCCGAATCTGTAATAAAAAACGCTACAAATTATTACACAATGGTTTATTATTTTTCTATATAGATCACTCGTCTACAAAATCACTAACCATCCAATATGAAGGAAAAAAAAATCAAAAAAAATCAAAAAAAAATTTTAAAAAAAATCAAAATCACCAAATATCGATTACATTTCGATCAGCTCTAATTTGAACGGAGATTAGGCCTCTTTTGCGATTCACACTCGTGTTTTGATTTATATATATATATAAGTAGTAAGTGGGCACGTTGATCACACTTTCACTTGAAGCTCTGATGTTTTTACTTTCGACTTGAAGCTCTGATGTTTTTACTTTTGACTTGAAGCTCTGATGTTTTTACTTTCGACTTGAAGCTCTGATGCTTTTTATTTTCTGTTAAATCCTGTTAAAAATACTTTTCTGTTAAATCCTGTTAAAAATACTTTTCTGTTAAATCCTGATAAAAATTTTCAACAAAAAACATCAGAACACATTTTTTAACACAAAACATCAGAACCAGTGACTTTTTCGGTCTAGCGACTTGAATTCCTGATAAAACTTTTTTCAAACACAAAACATCAGAACCAGTGACTTTTTCATTTGGGGGGTAAGTTTAAAGAATATTTTTTCCCATTAGAAACTCTAAAAAATTACAGTAGGTTTTAATTTTTAATGACAGGTGCCACTAAAAATTGTATATATTAATTATAAAATGTTTACGTTCAATACCCCCAAGGCAAGGTATCAATAATATCGGTTTCTTTGTTTTCAATTATATTTCGTTTATCATACAGAAATTTAAACTCTTTTTCCACTTCTTTGTTTACTAATGTTTTATCTTTTACATTTCGCGTAATCATGTTATATTTAAGCTTAACGTTGTTTATTTCTTTCGTTAAAACTTTGTTCATAGTTTCTCTATTTAATGATTTTCCATTTTGGTAATTTAAAGTAAATCCTTTAATTTTAATAGTTTCTTTCCCTTGATTGGTTATATAAGCGTAACTCTTTGGACCAGTACTAATCCATTCTACGATGTGATTATTTTTTCCCAATTCATCAGTCCACTCACCTAACATACAACCTGTTTTTACAAGAGTTTTTCCATCATCAATGTAAACAATACTATCAGTATCATAATACGCAACATTATCTCCCAATTTATCAAGCATATCATATAGTCTCAATCTTGCATTTGATGTAGTAAAAGCTGCAACGAAAACATTTGTTGAAAAACTATCTTCGATGTATTGATTCAAAAATTTATAAGATATTTGTACGATATTGTCATTCAGAAAAAGGCATGAGCCAATTTCTAGGCTGTCATCTAAAAGTATATCGTACCATCTTGTTATATCAACAACATATTCCGATTGCACCATGTTCAATCTTTGCCCAAACTTTCCCCACAAAGAATTCAAGCAAATCTTTGCTACTGCTCTTCGTCCAGGATTTGGTTTAATACTCTCTTTTTCTAAATCTATATCGAGACTTTCTCTAACGCTTTTTATATATTCTTCAATAGTTTCAAAGTCGCTTTCCCACGGACTAGTCTCTAGTTTTATTTTCATAAATTTTTTTACATATTCTTTGAACAATTCATTACTTTTTTCTTTGAAATGCCATACTTCGTAAATTTCTTGAATCTTATAACCTTTTTCAATAGCTTTATTTACTTCATCTGTAGTCCAAGTATCAACCAGAGCTCTTTCATTTTCATCGTGTGAACAAGTATTACATTTATCTACAAAACATTTTTCGCATAAAATAAATAGAAGTTTATCTCTTTTGATCGGTAGAACTGGGTGATATAATTTTTTAGGAGGTAATATTTTACATTTGATTAATCCGTACCAATTTTCATCATATTTCTCAGGTTTATGAATTTTTGTTGGATGACCTAAGGGATAATAATCGAAATATTGAACTGTTGGATACAAACTACAAACATCGATATATCTTAATTTTTTATTTACGACTTTCAATTTACTAGCATTCGTTCTACCACCATAGAACGCATCTCTAGGATTTAATGGTTCAATAACGCTTATATTTTTATTTAATGATGATTTATAAGCTTTCGATTTTAACCAAATACATTCCCACTTTTCTATCAATTTAAAACCGGCATTTTTTATTTGATTACTCCTTGATTAGTTTTTTCTAACAAATCGCCCATAGTTTCATTGTTTACATTATTAACAGTATCTTCGTGGAAACATTTTTGACATCCATGCCAAAAACAACCATGATACTGGTACACGGTATTTGTTGTTTTATCGTAACCATCAACCTTTGCTCCACAAATTGTAACTTCTCCTCCGTTTAAAGCATGTTGTACATTTTTAAAATTACTAAGCCAAGATATTGAACCTTTACTAAATGTTTCTTTTCTAATTTCTTTATTCACAGCGATAGTATTTTCTTTGAGATGCATTGACCGAAAAATGGCCATGCAAACACTCGCTATAGTTAAATATTGGAAAGGATCGATATTAGCTATGTCTAAAAATTGCTTCCTAAATTCAATACAGCCCCTTCGCAAAATATCGACATCTGATTCACAATATTCTAATATTTCTTTCTGAAAGTCGAATATATAATTTCCTTTACTTTTTCAGCGTGCCATTTCAAAAATGCTTTTCTTACTTCGGGTTTCATTGAATCAGCCCCATAAAATTTAGTATCAGGAATTGGCCCAACGTAATTTTGATTATCTCGAGTATTGAAATAATGGGGAAAATATCCTTTTTTTAGTTCTGTTAATCCGAACGTTTTCGGAAAAGCAGATAACGGAGATGCAACGAAGTTAGAACTATCAATTACTTTTATCATTCTGCGAATATCCAACAACATTAATTTGCTTCCACTATAAATTGTGTAAGGTTTCAGAGTATTTTCTACGCAATATTTCAGAATGAAATGGGAATCGTATCCTTTGGCGTAATGAGCAATTGCGGTGTACCCTTTGTGTTTATCTGAAATTAACCACTCGCAAAATTCCTCATTAGTTTTGAAAACGAATTTAGTACCATCAAGGTAGTGAGCTATAACAAGATTTGCCTCATGAGTTCCTGTTTCTTGCATGGCCTCGTAATCGAAAAATATGTATTTTTCAGTGAAATTACAACTTTCGAGTTTCTTACTGGATTGTTTATTACAAACGCAAGGCTTAGTACAATACCCACCTTTCTGTCTGTTTGGGAGCATGAAACATTCATGACCGCCTATATCGTCGAATATTTCTTGACAGTTTCGACATTTTCCAGAACCACATCTATGTTCGTCGGTTCTTTTACAAATTTTCCCACAGTTTTAAACATTTATAGACTATTTTACAAACTTCTTTATGATTTTTAACGCAATTATCATTATAACAATAACGGTTACAATCGTTACAGAATATTTTATTTTTATCTTTTTCATCGTGTTGTATTTGTTTACAGAGTGTACAGACATCTTTATTTCTAGTCTTTTTGCATTCATGTTTCTCTTTATTATTATAGGGAGTATCACAATTTTTACAGTAATATGAGGAGGCATAAAAGCTGCTACACTATTAATCACGTCAAAATGATTTCCATCTTTATAAAGATAAATTATAGTATCTTTCTTTTCTCCTTCGTAAATAACGGTATTGAAATTTTCGGCACAGATAACTTTAACTTGAATGTCTAATAATTCTTCACAACTTTGATATCTTGCAATGTGAAACCTTCCTCGGTGTATGAACCCATTTTTTCGCAAAGTTCTGTGGCTAATTTTGTTTGAATTTTTCGGCCCATTCTTAAAACTTTTATAATCGTTTTTTGTAAGTTCTCTACCGAAAATTTTATTAGTATGATAAGTTAACGCGGTAATTATGGCTCTCGGACAACACAGATTATCGGAATTTTTTATTGAGTAATACATTGTTTCGTATGTTTATTTTTGGCTAAGTTCAATATTTGACGCCTTTTGCTCCTCTTCGGTAAATTAATGATTTTAATGTGAACGTAGTATTTGTTATTTCAACGTTTTCGTTGGAACTAATAATGTTGCTTACGTGTTGGATAAATTCTTAGAGCTTGTATACGAGATAAAACATTTGATTTACTACTTAAATCTTTCGATATATCATGGTGAAAATGAGGGTTTTGGGCAACGATCATAATTTTATCCCCGGTTTGGAAATTAGATTTTTTCTTTAGCCAAATTTAACATAGCAAAATACAGCTTTTTCGACTTGTATGATATTAGATAATTTTATACAATAATCGATTTCCTGTAGTTTTAAATTTTTTAATGAATCGAGATTTAGTTTCTATAATAGTAAAAGGAGATTTTTCGTTTTTCTTTGTTTTCACTAATCAAGTCATCTTCGAAATTGAACATTTTTCCTGTTTTTACTTTAAATGCATGCCCTTGTGGGTGCATTAGATGTTCGATGATATTGCTTTTTTTATTCGATTTTTTAATTTAATATGTTTTTCTTTAGCTATTTCGCGTAGTTCTTTAACAGTTAGTTTTTCTAGATCACTTTTCTTAAAGTATACATTTTTAATATCATTTAAAGCTGTAATAAGATTATTTTTCTTCATTTATAAGCACCTTTTAAATTGTAATCTTTCGCTTCATTCTCAAATCTTTAACTCTGAATCCTTTCTCAGCGGTTCTTTGTTGAGGTTTAAGAGTTTGGTTAGGGTCGTTTTTTAGATGGAATGATGTTTTTAAATGACGAGCCCCAGTTTTTATATGTGATTTTTTGATCACATTTTCACAGATTTTATCTGCATATCGTTTTTTAATAGTATCCATTTTATTATAGGATATATAATTTTTCGTATCGTTCATTTTTTTTATTATTTGCTTTCTTTTAACTAACCCCTCATTTTTTAAAGCCGCGGCTTTTCTAGTAAGTAATTTAAAGACATACAGAATCAGTATATTTTAACAGTAAATACCTCGTACCCGTCTGGTAGACGGGTACGATGAAAGGTAAATACGAGTCAATTTGATTTTTAAAACCCATTACTAAAGGTGGGGGACGAATCGCCCCCACCTTTAACGTTAAAGTCGAATACAAGTCAATTTGATTTTTGAAAACTCTTAAAGTGGGGGGGTCCGATTTGGACCCACCCTCTTTAACGATAAAGTCGAATACAAGTCGAGAACATTTAAACAAGAGCTTTCAAAACTCTTAAAGTCGAATACAAGTCGAGTATATTATCACATAACATTTTATTTATATAAAAGAAATCTTTTATATAATCATTCTAGAATTCTGTTTTTTGTAGTTCTTGAGCATAGAAGATCCTTCAATCTCTTCGTCGTTTAAATCTTTTATTTTGTAAGTAATCGATTTGTTGGTAGAATTCCAGAAACCACAAAAATTTCCTTAGTCCATTTAGCATCATATTTATTCCCAAATGTTTTCTTAAATCTTGTTATTCGAACTCGATCTCCAAGAGAAAACTTTACTTTTTGTGAGGCTTTTTGGTTCCTAAACAATCTAACTAACACTTCATCTTCGTTGTTTTTATTAACTTGTACAGGTATCATCCCAATCGATCTATGGAAATCTTAAAATTGTATTCATGAACCAAATCCTGTAGAAAATCGATCCATTTTTTATTATTCTCAACTTCGAAAAGAATTTTCATTTTTCCATTCAATGTACGATTAAATCTTTCTGATTGCCGATTTTTCTTCATTCTGTGTATGATACATTTTTATTTGGTGGCTTTTCAGAAATTCTTTAAACGTTTTATTTTCGAATTCCAATCCTTTATCGGTATGTAGTAAATTCGGAGCATATGATTTTGTGATTTGGCCTTTTCTATGATTTTCTCAAAAGCTTTTGTTACGCTTTTTCCATCCTTTTTCTTCAAGGTAAGGTCCATGCAAATTTTGAAAATGTATCGATAACATTAAGCATATAACCGTATCCATCATTCTCTTTTTCATAATTTTTCATGATTATCAAATCAGCAGCCCACAAATCATCAATACCTTTAGTAAATATTGTCCTTTTTTGAAATTATTTCTTATTGGTTTATTAATTCTTTAGCGAGAGATATTTTTCATCAACATTCAGATCTTCTACTACAGTTGATTCTTCAGAATTTTCTCTCTCGGGGGAAGTGATAAACTTACTCTTATTAGTTTTACATGTTGTACATTTTGCAGCCACTCTCCTCTCCCGTTGATAGTTTGCACTCTTTCAGCATCAACATTATTAGTTTTCTTTTTACATTTATGACAGTAAATAGGTTCAGTTAAATCATTATCCATTTTATATAGGAAAAAAAGTTTTTTATGAGAAATATCTCATAAAAAAGAAGCTCCTCACTCACTCTTCAATCAAATGCAAATAAACTGTAACATTTTCAAATTGCAGCTCATCTCCATTTTCATTTCTACATGATAGTTTAATCTCTGTAATATCTCTCATTCCTTTTCGTATAGGGCTGTAAAGAATCTTTTTATTTGTTTCCATATAAATAGTATTGGGGAGAATCTGTTTCTCTATCAAAGATACATGCAGTAATTCATGTTCGCTATGAAGATGGGAATGCTCATCATGATTAGCAAAACTATAATCAATAATATTACAATGCATTCAATTAACGAAATAGGTTTGATTAACTTTGGGTTGTCTTCAGAATAGTAGTCCTTATTAACATCAAATAATCCCCAGGTGTTTTACATTGTTAAAATCAAATAGTTCACAGAAATTTCCAAAACGTAAAACTTCAATTACAACAGGAGATTTTAAGAAAAAAATCTATTACGATTTGTA
>CM019172.2:19682019-19839376 GCA_009739505.2 Apolygus lucorum | reverse complement strand
TGGATAAAAATGGGGTCTAAGTACCCTTATCTTGGTACATTAATTACCTCACTTTAGAAAAAGGATAGAAAAAAAAAATTAAATAAATTTTGATCTTGTATTTACATAGAAAGGAAAGTTGATAAAATGTGAATCATTAAAAATAATTGTCTGTCTGACGACGATCGAAATGATGTAGTGTAGTAGGTGTGAAGAGTGATGGAATCAGTTGGTGGCCAAAAAATTATTGTAGGTTTTCCAGGAATTGAACCCGAGATGTTTATATTCAGAGTTTGATACTCTATCCACTACACCAGGTGGGTTAGGTGAGAGACAGCGAATCAAATGCTGTTATCCAGCGTGTGTGTTCGGCGGAAGACGTACCGCAGAAATTGAGGACAGTCAGGAATACATTGATTTACTGAATGATATGTCACAGTACCTGAAGGACAGCTTGATGGAGAAGAAGGTACCTCCTGAACTTGATGATGATGGGGCGTCACACCTTTTTCTCCACTTCAAGCAAAGGAGAAGCTGGCCAGCATGAGTTGAGCGCTCTGGTGTCCTCAGGATGATTTGGAACCTCGCGGAAGTCACCAATATGCACTATTACTGAGATGAAGATACTTGCACTCCGGAAGATAGTCAACTTCACTTAGAGAAAAGCAAGGTTGGAAACTTGGAAGAGAAAAAGCTGCATTTAGGTGTGCTGGACAAAGGACTCAGAACAAGACTGACCTTGACTGACCAAGGGAGACCTTGAGAGGAAGGCTGGTGATGGATGACCTTGGCGCACTGAACTTTGATTTTATTGGCATTTTATCACTGTTTCACGGTTTCACTCACTTCTTAACGCTAACTCTCAACCTTCAGTGTTGAATCAGATACCTACCTACTTTGTGGTTTGCATCTTGGATTTGAATAAAAATTACTTGTAAATTGGCGAAGTGCCAATTTTTAGAAAATAAATTGGTACTTGCTGGAACATAGTCCCCCCTTAAAATTTGGGAACAAATTTTCAATTCTTAAAAACTGGAGTCTTCAAGGGCCAAAGCGGAATGATCTTATGGACAGGACGAACAAACGAAGAATCTGCAGTGCGGAGAGTCACTACTCGTACTACTCCATCCTTGGAGGGCTGCAGCTGGGTGATTCTAGCCATTGGCCAAGACATCATGGGCTGGTTATCATGCTTGATGATGGACGAGATCTCCTTCTGCGAGGGGTGGCGAATGATCAACCCATTTCTTGCGTTGCTGGAGGAAACACAAGTACTGGTGCCATCTCTTCCAGAAGTGTTGCTGCATCTTTTGGACAAGCTGCCATCTGGATAATCTGTTGTCTGGATCTTCAAGATGATCAAAAGCCGGAACTGCTAGTAGAGTGTCACCTACAAGAAAATGAGCTGGGACAGGTATGACAGGTCGTCAGGACTGGCCGAAACTGGACATAATGGTCTACAATTTAAGATAGCTTCTATCTTGGTGAAGAGGGTATAGAGCTCCTCAAAAGAAAGTGGTGTTTCGCCCATTACTTTGTTCAGAAGGCCTTTGACGCTTTTCACACCGGCCTCCCACAAACCTCCGAAATGAGGGGCGTGAGGAGGATTAAAGAGCCATTCAATGTTGAGGTTTGACATCTTATTCATCAGCTTTTCTTGAGTTGCAGAATCGCCAAACCAAGTATTCAATTCCTTCAGATCGTTGGCAGCTCCCTTGAAGTTGGTGCCGCAATCGGAGAATACTTTGGATGGTAAGCCTCTACGAGACACGAATCGGTCAAAGGCCGCCATAAATCCTTCTGTAGTCAGACTACTCACACACTCTAAGTGGAGCGCCTTCGTAGAAAAGCATACGAAGAGACAGAGATACGCTTTTGATACTGCAGCCTTACGTCGGAGGGACTCACGAATAAGCACAGGACCTGCATAGTCTACACCGACGTGAATAAAAGCTCTACCCGTCGTGAATCTGCTCTCTGGGAGATCTGCCATATATGGGTTGTCAGGAGAAGCACGGAGTCGGTAGCATTTCACGCATAAAAATGTACGCTTCTTCACTAAAGTCCTCAGTGACGGGATCCAAAAGTGCATTTGAATAAGAGCCTGCAAAAGACCTGGGCCTGGGTGAAGATGTATTCGATGAAAGTGATCCACGATCAAACATGCTAGATGAGATTCGTGAGGTATCAAAACCGGATGCTTATGGGATTCGGGCAATTTTGAAAACTTCAGCCTTCCTCCAACTCTCAGGACGTTGTGTTCATCAAAGAACGGACTGAGATTGTTGAATTGCTGGTTAATGATGCTACTAGCTTTGGAGACATCATTTTTAAAGAAATAAATTTGTTGAACCAACTTGAATAATGAGTTGGAAGAATGTCTCAACTCTGAGACTGATAAAGGTCCTTTCTTCAGTGACCTATATTTCTGAGAAGCCTTGACAAATTTCAACAGCCAGGCGTTTATAAATCTGTGAACATATGCTGTAACTCGAATGAGCCTTTGATATGAGGAAATATTCGTCATCCAATTGACGAAATTGGCGTCAAACTTCACAACAGCACTCAAGGCTACTGATGTTTTGAGTTCAGGTAAGTCGGGCTGTTCAATGGATGAAATCCCTGTAACTGGCCAGGTTTCAACTGAATCAATTAGCCACTTTGGACCATTCCACCACAAAGGATGAGATATGATCTCCGATGGAAGAAGCCCACGTGACCCACAATCACTTGGGTTATCAGAAGATCGTACATGGCCCCAACAAGCCATCGAAGTGAGTTGGTTGATTTCCGTCACCCTGTTAGCTACAAAAACTTTCAATTTGTAGGATGGTGTTCTAATCCAAGCCAAGGCAATAGTCGAATCTGTGAAAAACAGGGGTGGAAGTACTGTACCAGGAAGCCGACTCACGAATTCTGCCAATGATTGGAAAGTTTTCGCTAACAGCAACGCAGAACACAACTCTAATCGTGGAACTGAGACTGTGTTTACTGGTGCAACTTTTGTTTTGGAAGTTATCAGATGAATCTCACTCTTATTTTCGTGACCAATTACTCGAAGATAGAAGACACAACACATTCCTTTGGTGGAGGCGTCGCAGAAGCCAACCATCTGATACTGAGCGTCTCCGTTACTCAAGACAAATCTGGGAATCTTGATCTGAGAAAGGCTACCAAGATCAGTAAAAATCTCATTCCAGATTTCTTTGATATGCGTAGGTATCTCTTGATCCCATGTGAGTTCTTGTTTCCACAATTCTTGGATCAAGCTTTTGGCATTGAGTATCACAGGTGAAAGAAATCCTAGAGGGTCAAAAATCCTTGCTATAGTAGACAAGATGCCTCTTTTGGTGAAACGGATTTCAGGAAGTTGAAGCTTATAAGAGAAGCTATCCATCCTTGGATCCCACTGGAGGCCTAAAATTTTGATGGATGGATCTTCACTAGACTCTAACGAGACTGGGTCCATGCTTGAGTTGGAGACTGCAGACAATAGTTCAGAGGCATTACTCGCCCACTTGCTGAGAGCAAAACCTCCTTTGGACAACAGCTCAATGATCTGTCCTTGAAGAGTCAGCGCATCAGAGATTTTAGAGGCTCCTGTGGCCAAATCATCAACGTACATGTCGTGTGATAGTGCCTCAGCTGCTAGAGGAAACTCTCCACCTTCATCCATGATAAGTTGTTGTATCACTCGAAGAGCAAGATATGGAGCAGGTTTAGTTCCATACGTAATAGTGTTAAGTTCGAACTTGGACAGCGCTTGAGACGGATGAAACCTCCAGACAATGTGCTGAAAGGGCCTGTCACTTGGATCGATCAGAATTTGTCTATACATTTTAATCACATCTGCAACGAAGACAATAGGATGTGTGCGGAAATTGTGGAGAATCAGTCGTAAATCAGACTGCAATTTAGGTCCAGACATAAGGTGGTCATTTAAGGAACCATTTATTGTAGGCGCAGACGCATCAAAAACGACTCGTAGTTTCACCACAGAACGATCCTCTTTAGTAATGGAATGATGGGGAATCACATAATGTGATAGAGAATCAGTAGGAGACATGTGCTCTAACTCCAGGTACTCTTGCATGAAAGCGTTGTACTGATCCTTGAGAGTTGGGTTTCTAATCAGTTTCGCCTCTAGATTAGTGAATCTCTTCATTGCTAGCTGATCAGAACGTGGAAGATTGGGGTTATGGTCCTTGAAAGGCAACCTCACAACATATCTACCTGAAGGCAATCGATAGTGAGTAGTTGTAAAATGTTCTTCACAAACTATGTCTTCAGGATCATGACTTGAGCAATTAGAAGGCTCCTCCAACTCCCAAAACTTATGTAACTCTAATCGCAGATCAGGTTCTGAATCACGAACGAAAAAAGACTGAATTGGAGCATCCACAGTATTGTTCAGAAGTCGGCCCATGACTATTTGTCCAAACACTGAAGAGAATAACGATGGAAGGTGATCGTTGATTCGGATGACTCCTCCGGTCATTACTTCTGGAAACAGGTCACATCCCAGCAAGAAATCTACTGGAGCTGGTTTCCAGAAAACAGGATCAGCTAGGTTGTAAGAAACGTAGCGATGCCAAACATTAGAGGGGAGAGTTGATGACGGCAAATGAGAGGTGATTTTGTTAATCACTATAGCGTGAGCACTCAATTGTGGAATATCATGAGATAAAGGCTTAATGGTGCAACCAACGATGCCTTTAGCTCCCTCAAAAGCTGTTTCTCCAATCCCTGATATCTGTTTAGGGATGCGTTTTATTGGAAGACCAAGTTTATAAGCACATTTTTGTGTGATGAAAGAGCTTTGGCTTCCGCTATCCAGAACCATTCGAATCTTCTTATATCTGCCATGAACATCCCTAATTTCTGCTAAAGCAGTTCCAAGAATGACCGTATCTTCAGACGAGGTTGTGCTTGACAATGCTGAAGTGGATGCACCAATGTTTGGGAGAGTAGTAGGAGGAGTGGACGAAGAGGAATGGCTGGATGACGAATTCTGAGATGAACCTTCACTGAAGTGAAGTAAGGAATGATGCCTGAACTTGCAAAACTTGCAATGCCATTTAGATGAGCACGAGTCTGTTGAATGGGATGACAATAAACAATTTTTACATCCATGCCACGATTTCAACCATTGATGCCTCTGGTTGATGGGAGCATTGGCAAATTTGACGCAGTCAGGAAGTTCATGCCTACTACCGCATACAACACAAGGTCCTTTGGATGATTGATGAGAAGCATTCTCTTGAGAGTGGCCTTTACTGAATCCAGATTTGGAGTTATTTTTGGACAAGAGAGCTGCTTTTGGTTTTGAAGCAAACTGTGTTCTGCCCTTTGTATTTGGGTCTGAAGACTTCGATGAAGCAGGTAAGGTAACTCCGTCTGTCAATTGCATCGCAACATATCGGTTACGAACAAAGGTAGACAACGTATTTACGTCAGGAAAGTCAGTTGTTCGATGCGCTATCTCAAATTCCCTTCTGGTATCTGGATCTAAACGTTTGATGGCCAGATGAAATAGGATGTTATCCGCTTCATTAGGAATATTAAGAAGTTTGAAGGATGAAATTGCTTCTGAAATTGTGGTGGAAAAACTTTTCAATCCATCCACAGAAGGTTTGCCTTGCAAAGGACTGAAGTCGATCAACTGATTTAGATAAGCAGCAGCTAGCATCCTCTTATCATCATATGCATCAGTCAATGCCTTCCAAGCTAAAGGATAATTTGAGCTGTCAGATGGAATGGTTTGATTACTGAAGCAGCAGTTCCACCAATGAAAGAGATCAAATAGTGGAATTTCTGGATGTCAGACAACGTATTGTCACTGTGCACAATTGATTGATACGTATCACGGAACTTTGGCCATGATAGAATGTCTCCATCAAAACGTTGAATGCTTATTTTGGGTAGGAAACTATTAGAAGAACGAGGTTCGCCAGTAGTTAGATTCAGGGACGGTGGAGAAGCTGATGTTCTAGAAGCTTGATTCTGATTGGCTACAATTGTTTCAAAAATGGAACAAATCTCGAAATAGTAGCGCTTCAGATTGGCTCTAGAGTTTTCATGCTCTGAAGTTGGGAACTCTGCAGATCTATTAGCCTCACCATAAAGCATCGATAATTCTTCAAAGGTGTTCTCAAACTTTTCAACTGTTCGATCGAGAGATCTAAACATCCCTTTGAAGGTGTTCACAACACTAGGATCAGAAGAGGCTCTCCTACCGACAGACAAGATATCTTTCACTTCCTTGCTTAGAATACTCCATCTTGACTTTAGAGTATTGACCCTAACTGTGAAAGAGTGTCCACCAAATGCTCCTGAAGGCTGATCTGGATCACCAGGTGGTATATCATCTCCAGGCATGATGACGATTCAAAATATTATCAAGTCCACAAGGGGTGAAAATGAACAAATTCCTCAAAGAATGCAAGCCACAATCACAAAAGAAGTCAATGCACAAATAAAATGTCAATGTATATGAAAGAATGTAAAGAAATAGGCAAATAACGAAAATGCATAGGTACCTACACTAGTTACTATTCACAGTGTTTGTCAGAGTAGAACAGTAAAGTGCCTATATTATGAGAAAATTTTAAAATAAGTTGATAGAAAGATACCACAGTATCCAAAATTGATATTGAGAAAAAATAGAAAAATTCGAAAATTTGATCAAAATTTATAAAATTTAACAAATTTGAAAATTATACAAAATCTTTGCTCGAAGGACCATGGATAAAAATGGGGTCTAAGTACCCTTATCTTGGTACATTAATTACCTCACTTTAAGAAAAAGGATAGAAGAAAAGAAAAATCGACAGTAAAAAAAAAACGCTTGCATACGAGTCTGCAACACATTGAAACATTTTCATGCCCCCCTGGTAATATCAAACTGTAAAGTACCTACCTACCTAACAACTTCACTTCTGATGGTCATAATCATCATTGTGGCGACTTGGGACAAATATCGTTGCAACAAATATCGTTGCAACAAATATCGTTGCATCAAATTTCGTGACGATTTTTTTTTTATGTGCCATATGAAAGACATGAAAATGTCAAAATTAAATAAATCGACATTTTATTTATTATTTTCATGTCTTTCATATGGCACATAAAAAAAAAAATCGTCACGAAATTTGATGCAACGATATTTGTTGCAACGATATTTGTCCCAAGTCGCCACAATGATGATTATGACCATCAGAAGTGAAGTTGTTAGGTACTTTACAGGTAGGTACTTTACAGTTAGGTAGGTACTTTACATGAAAATGTTTCAATGTGTTGCAGACTCGTATGCAAGCGTTTTTATTTTCCTTTGGCAGGGCACGCAGTATTCACGTGGGGAAAATCACCACCGCAAGCGTAGCATGATCGCTTTTGGTTGGATGTCAATTTATTCACGTTTTCTAAACCCGTGTTGTTGAAAGAAGAAACAAATATCGTTGCAACAAATATCGTTGCATCAAATTTCGTGACGATTTTTTTTTTATGTGCCATATGAAAGACATGAAAATGTCAAAATTAAATAAATTTTGATCTTGTATTAAGTACATAGAAAGGAAAGTTGATAAAATGTGATATCATTAAAAATAATTGTCTGTCTGACGACGATCGAAATGATGTAGTGTAGTAGGTGTGAAGAGTGATGGAATCAGTTGGTGGCCAAAAAATTATTGTAGGTTTTCCAGGAATTGAACCCGAGATGTTTATATTCAGAGTTTGATACTCTATCCACTACACCAGGTGGGTTAGGTGAGAGACAGCGAATCAAATGCTGTTATCCAGCGTGTGTGTGTTCGGCGGAAGACGTACCGCAGAAATTGATGACAGTCAGGAATACATTGATGCTGGAAATTAGATTTCTTCAATGAGGAAATCTTTCCCTGTGACGTCATACAGCTCATGTAACCATGATCCTAGTATCCATGACACATGCTGTATTATTGCATTTGTCTACAAAGCATAATGTATTTTGTTTCTGAATATTTTCTATTATGAAAATATTCTTACATTTTAATGTTCCCATTCGTATAACATGTTCTTGCTTATAAGCTTTGAAATTGTGTAACTTCAATGCAGATTACTTTAAGCCGAATCATGTAGCTGGTAACATTGTACGCGGTTCAGTTGTTTTCAGCTGGAAGTCGCTTGCTTTTGTTTTAGACGCTTTTAGACGCTCGCCGGAATTCGCTTCTCACTTGGTTTCCAACCCTCTTGTGTGAATAGCTTGATCCGTGTCTTACAAACTGCTCTCTTTGCTTTGCATTTCCAATCTTGTTTCGAGTCATTCAATATCTTATTGAATTAACTATTATCAGTTTTAGAATCATATTCGAGTCATTCAATATTCATTGAATAAACTAATCAAATTCAAATCGCTGTTTTGTCTACATATTTTCGATTCCCCATCTCCAGACCTTCGTTTTAATGGTGAGTTCGTTTCATAATGTATGATGCATGATACGTATGGTTATTTGTGTTTGCACCTTATTTAAACTCAGGTCTTTTGGTTAAAATTGGTGAATCTTAATATTCAGAGCATCACTCGTTGAAGCTTACAGCCGATACGATATCGTAGGATCCTGGCTAATCCACGTAAAAATACGAGTAGAATTGTTTCAAATCCGTGATCCCATTGAATAGCCCAATTCAAACATCGATCGTTCGATTTCCAATCCAGAAGGGTCGATAAAGTTCTGTTCTCGCCATTTTCGGATTTTCTCGCATTTCACGAGAATATCGTTTCATGTCTGGATAAAATCCGCCCTGTTTCATGTCCGGATTTCCATGGAGTGTGGATACTATTTAACTTTGAAACCTTATTCCTTTCCGCCTTACTCCATGTCTGGATCTCCATGGATGAGGGTGGATGTGATTTAGGTGTCGGAAACTTCTTCTTCTCCTCTTTCCTATCTCTTCTTACTTCCATCGAGTCGTGATAACGAATTCGATTTTCGGTTTGTTGTTTGTTTTGATCGAGAATTCCGGCAGAACGGCGTTTGCAGTAGGGAAATTCTTTTCTTTAAGGGAAGCTTGTTCCAATTACTTCGAGTTATTTTGTGTTGTGTTAATAGTGATTTGGTGGTTTCGTACACGAAGAGAATATGGCCAGTCTCTGATCGCTCGTTCCGAATTGTACATAACTTGTCAAGTGTTCCGATTAAGAAGATTATCGGAACATGTTCCTCAGTCTCCAGCGTTGTGAAAACGAAGTTCATTTGTTCTGAGCCCAACAGAACAAATAGAGCGAAGAAATAATGCGATGGTAATTTGTTTTGTGAATTGTTAAAAACCAGCCCGAGTTGAACGGAAATCAGTCTTAGGTGTGCACATATTTTTAAATTAATTCTATCAGAATTGACCTCAGACTGATGAGTGCACATTCAGTTTTAGTTCAGCGATAAATAGGGTACCCGGTACTATGCTTTGTGTTTAGATATGTTCCTCATAGTACCCAGCAGCGGTCGTGACAAGCGACGACGGAAATGCTATGGGCCATTATTTCGATAGGGAATTTTTGGATCGGGCCTAAGAATTCCCACGGAGTTAAAGTCGATAGTCACTTGTGCGATCGTGTTAGTAATCGTAGTATACACTACTTTTACATAAAAACATGATTTAGTGTCTGAATTACGTATTCGACGCTGAGAGATGACAAGTTAATAAAAGGAAACCACCAAGAGAAAAAGAACTTTATCGACGCCTAGGATTTAGTTTGAGAAATCGTAGTTGGGTCTGTTATCAATCGAGTTTTATTCTTTCTGAAAGAGGGATGGACTTGATTAGTTCACATGTACACAAACATGTTAAAACTGAATCGAGACCTTTTGTTTATTATGTCTCATGTCATCCTGTCGCACAGATTGAATGAAGCAGTAGGTTGCAAGTATGTTCAACTAAGTTTTATTCGTTTTTGAATTTTTGGTTTTTCATGTACAAATAGGTGCATGCTGAATAATTTTTAAAGGTGTAGCTTTGTGCTGTTCACACTCAATATTTTGATTTTTCGCTTAAACAAGGGTCCGATTAATCGATAATTTGAATATTATCTTATTTTTCTTTTGAATCAGAATCTGACCTTTGTGAAGCGAATAATTATCGGGGCTTCGAATCTTTTAACCCCTGAGTCGTTGAACTTTTATTTTCGCTCACTTGCAACTGAAGGTAGTCACTTTGTCTCAAAGTTGTTTTACACCAATACCGATTGATGTCAGAGATCGTTGTTGTTAGTCGGGACGAACGTACATCGGATATCGGCCACCAATAGTGCACAATTGAATGGCAAAATTTAAAAATCAGATTCATGACACCAATTTATTAAAACCAATAAAAACTAATAAAAATTCTTAAGGTAACCATTCATGCAATAAAATCATGTCAATTCATTTGTTTACTAATAAAAACATCTGTATAGTTCGACAACCAGATGCCAACAGAAGAACTGAACGCCGGCCGGCAGCTTACAAGAAACTCGTGCGGGATATTTGCATCACTTTTGAGTCACAATGTTTTGGTCCGCAAATTATCCAACAACGCACTAGGTCCCTTTTAATACTAGTATTAACTAAGTATTTATGTGTTTTTGGGTTCTGAGGACCTACAAGCTCTTGTAGCAGTAAGAAACTTCATAGAATAAGTTGGATCCTGTATGAACTATTGACATGTGCAGTACCAAGCTGATTCTGTCTCTGTGGGTTACAGGTGACTCTTGAGCCCTACTAATCTCCGAATCAGAAGATACCATAATTGAGCAAAAATGACTCCTTCCTCTCCGACGACATCTTCCTTTGATGAAGACTTGGCGAGGCACATGTTCGACAAAGGCGCTGCCAACGTCGGTGCGGCTGACGAGCCCCACCATGTACCTGATCCTGAGACACTTCGGATTCAGGCTGCCAAGTGGTCTGATGAGGTATTGGTATGGTATCTTGGGGAGCTTAAGCAGCTGATGAAAGTGAGTTTCAACCAACTTATATCTAAGTTAGTAGACCTGAATAATAAGTACACCGAACTGTCCCAGTATTTTTCGGTAGGTCATTCGTTTCAGCCTATATGGCTATTTCTCCTTCATCTAAAGTTGCTTCGTCCCTAACTGCGACTCAGGTTTTGCCAACTTTTAGTACTGTTGATTCAATTTTTGAAACCTTAGTACCTCTTCAGAACTCTGATTTAAACATGGAGGTTTATACACCAGTAGTTGTTCCCACAGCTGGGAACTCAGAATTATTCGCCAAAAAAAAAGGACCTTCCTTCTGCTTATTCCATGTTTAAAAAAACACCTGTTCACTCTGCTCTATGATAGGCATGTGTTCCATCCTTGTGATGAACCCTATAGGACTCGGAAAAATAGATTTTATCAAGTTTCATTCTTTGAATAAGAGACTTGACTAAGAGGAACAGTTTAAATACTGGAAGAGGAGTATTGTGAGTTGAATCGACACACAAGATTGCATCTTCTTGTTAGACCCTTCCGAAGTTGCCCCTCAGGCTCTTTCACCAAATAATGTTGGGATTACAAGATGGAAGGTATGATGTTTCATTATTGAATCTCTGTCACCATACTTCCATAACTTAGTCCAGGATCTGACAGATCCCAAAAATATTATGGACAAGTTTCCTAGTGTCTGCAATCCCTTAGCAACATTTCAACTAGAACTTTTGGTAAATGATTTTAACTCCATTCGGTTCGACCCCAAATCAGCTGTCAGGAGTGCTTTGTGAAAGAGAGTTGCCTCTTCTGGGGGTCTCGGAAATCATCAAGGAAGCAGAGGAGGCAAGGGTGGTCAAAGTACTGGTCAAATACTGGTGGTCAAGTTACCACTTTCGTGAATCCGGGTAAATTTATCTCCAAAATCAGAATTGTGATTTCCAAGTCCAAAAATGTTCGCAAAAAGTCCTACTGTGTTTATTGTAAGAAGAGGGGGGCACTCTAGAGAATCGTGCTTTAGAGCAAACAAAATTTGCTACAATTGTGGCAAATCCGATTCTCATGTCGCTGCTAATTGTTCCTCGTCCACCCCAATCCTCGGAGCCTCAACGACTAAAATCCGTCGTTAACAGCAATGCTACCTCTGCCAAAAAGGCAGGTCCCGTTCGGTATAAGGCATCCGCGCAGATTGAAAGGCCTAAGCTTTTCAGAATGCCTCTGGGTCAGGCTAGACGCCTAGGGCAACAATTTCGTTCTTATTCGACTCGCTTTTTGCTGTTATAGGTCTGCTGGATGTTCTAGAATCTGAGGACATATTGGGTTCTAAGGGGAGTGAAGAAGAGCAACATGCTGCCACTCTAATTTGGTTAATTTTAGAGCAATTGTCACATCATAGAATTTTTAAATGTGCCAATAATGTTGATAGACGGTCTCACGGTGTTGCAGAGTGGATACATTCATTTTATTAATAATGAACGAGTCTCAAAACTGCAAAATGTACTGTATACACCGGGACTTTCCTCAAATCTCTTCTCCATTCGAAAAATAACCCAAGCTGGAATTAATGTGTTATTTTCCAAAGATAGAGTCCAATTCGTCCAAGCTACTACTGGTAAAACCATTAAAGAAGGTTATTTTCAGAATAATCTTTGGTGGATTGATCTTCCATTAGTGTCACCCCCATCTAAGAGTGTAGAAAATCCGATGCTGCCTTGTCAGTCTAAACGATTTAAGTTCGATTCCGTTCTGACTTCTCTTGGACAGCCTTGTAGTTCCACGGATTCTTCTAACTTAGAATCTACTTCTGAGAAAATGGGAGGGAGCATTACATCCACTGTAGGTGGCCAACCAGTCGCGGACCCTATTCGGCTGGGAGGGAGAATGAGAGAGAAGTCTGAAGGAAAGCCAAATGTAATTGAGAATCTTATTGAATCTAAATCTAAGAAACTTAAATCTAATAATATTGATTTTGAGATTTCGAAATTCGATCATGAGAATTTAAATAATAAGCTTAGCCCATGGCAGGAGACAGGAATCCTCTGGCACTTGCGTTTGAATCATGCTTCTAAATCATATTTGGAGGCGGCCAGAAGGTTCTTGCCTGAACTTAAATATGTTAAATTTACTAATGACTTTTCACGGTATACTTTTGCTTATACTCTTAAAAATAAGAAAGAGGTTCACTTGGCATTCCAACAATGTTTACAAGAAATTAGTTCGCTCACCTCACAAGACAAGAATGTCTTTAGATTGCGTTCCGATCGAGGTCTAGAATTTCAAACTAAGAAAATGAAGACATTGTCTGAGATCCAAGTCAACTGCACGCCTCACAGTAGAATAGATGTGCAGAAAGAGTAAATCAAGAAATTAAGCATAAGGTCAGAGTAAATTTAAGTTCTCTAAAATGCCTCCGTCATTCTGGGGCCATGCTTTAAATTATGTAACTTTTGTGTATAATAGAATGCCTCATCCGTCTAATAATTTTATGAGTCCCTTTGAAAAGGCCAGAGGGTATGCTCCTAAAATTAAATTTCTAAGATGATTTGGATGCCTTGTACACTGCGTCGACGTGGGTCAAAAATCTAAATTTGCCCCAAATGCGAAGAAAGGTTTCTTGCTTGAGTGTAATGAAACAGGTTATGTTATATTTTCGGAGCAACATAAAACTCTCGTAAATTCGTGTGACGTTAAGTTTATTGAGTCTATTGTGTACGGTGATAGGATTAAAGATTATCCAAAACAGCTTGAACAAATCTTAGATATGGAAGGCAACACAGATCAATGTGAAACAAGTAATGAAAATCAAATTGATAAAGTAGCTTTACAAAAAGAATATGAATATAGAGAATCTGCTTCATATCAAGAAGCTATGGATAGCCCAGACAGGATGTTTTGGGAAGAAGCTATTCATAATGAATTGGTCACTTGAAGAAATAGAAACTTGGGATTTAATTCCTAAGTCGAGCCTACCTCAAGGTACTAAAGTCATTAAGTCTCGTTGGGTTCATAAACGTAAAACTGAGCCGGATGGATCTTATAAGTATAAGAGCCGTCTGGTAATTAAAGGTTTTGTAGATTCGAATGAATACTTAATTTCCGAAATATTTGCGACTGTCGCACGCCTTGGAGATGTCAGACTTTTTCTGTCAGTTGTAAATCGACTGGGTCTTCATCTCTATCAGTTGGACGTTGCCACCGCTTTTCTTCATGGATCTTTGGAGAAATCTGTATACATGAGTGTTCCTGAAGGTGTTGAAATCTCTCAGCAACTAAAGATGACTCATGTGTGCGCTCTCTAAAGATCACTGTATGGTTTGAAAGTGTCTCCAAATCTTTGGTACAAGAAATTCAGTGGCATCCTGCAGCAGCTAGGATTTGGGGCCTATCCCTTTCAGACTTGCATTTTTAAATGGCAGCAGGGAACGAAGTATGCGTTGCTTATCATTTATGTAGATCTCTTAGCTTCAAATGACAGCAACAAGGCCTGCGACGTAATTAAGGAACTTAAGAAAGAAATTCGAATCAAAAATTTGGGTACTCCTAAAAAGTTCTTGGGTTTTCGAAATAATAAGAAACGAATCTAGGAGGGAGCTATTCATTCACCGAAGAACTGCTATTGAGAGTTTAATTTCCAAATTTCTCCCACTTGACAGTGCTGTTAGTGAGATTCCTATGAGTCCAACTACGTGTACACTCACTGGACAAATTAGCTCCACAGAGAACTCAGAGGCATCACCCTGTGTTCCCTATAGGGAAGTGATAGGTTCTTTGTTATATATCCAAAATTGGACTAGACCTGATATTTCCTTTGCCGTGAATTTCATGAGTCGGAAACAGGTTGGATATACTTTTTCAGATTGAAAATGGGTATTAAAAATTCTAAAGTACCTTAAAGGAACTATGAATTATGGAATTTCGTTTACTGGTAACACCAATGATCTTGTGGCACATTATGACTCATCATTGGGACTAAACAATCTAAACAGGAAATTCTCTACGGGATTTTCAGTCAAATTCTTGGGGACTTAGTATCGTGGAAATCTAAGAAACAAAGCCACGTCGCTCTTTCAACTTGTGAAGCCGAGTACATTGTTATGTCAGAGGCCTGCAAGGGACTAGTTAACGTTCGTAGCCTTTGCAACTCCTTGATTGGTCTTGACATTTATCCGAATTTAAAATGTGACTGTTCTCCGGCTACAGCAGTTGCAATGACTAACGATTCCAGAACACTGAAACATGTGGTAAAGCTGTGTATGCACTATGTGCATGAACTATATAAGAATAAAAGAGTAAACATAGAATGGGTTTCTACAAATGATCAACTCGCAGATTGTTTTACTAAAGCTTTGCCACATAACAAATTTGTGCAATTTAGAGAATCTTTGTTAACATGTCTCTAATCTGGTGTTCTGTTTCCCCAAAAAGCAGGTGATGACGAGCCTTGGAACTGAGAACGTCGAATCTCCGACTCTCCTCGTCTCATCTCCACGACATAAATGGAATCTCTGCTTCAGCCTCAGTTGAATTTCGCGCATTATTCAATTAGATAAATTCCATTTCTCAACATGTCATTAGTTTTTCAAATGTAAATTCCTTTCGCATCTCATTTGCATTTGCATCTGTATAAATGTAAATTCCTTCGCATCTCATTTGCATTTGCAGTTGTATAAATGTAAATTCACTTGCTTCAATCTTACATTTTTGCTTTGTCGTAAATTCAAAGTCATGAAGATTAACTAGTGTTTACGAATCCTTGACAAAGTTTGTTGCTTTAATCTTCATTAGAGTCACATGTTTACTTTGATAGATTGGATTTTTGTTTTAGAAAAATGCAATAATATTCGTTGTGACCATTGTCTGAAACATGAGTTCAGGCAAAAACAATTTTCACAGAATGTGTTTTATATGAGTCACTTACTCTTGAGCATTTCTGAATAATAATGGGCATGACCCATTTTGAGCATACTATTTGGAAATGGTCGAGGGTTCCCCTTCGTTGAGGCTTCACCTCATTGAAGAGGAGGGAGTGCTGGAAATTAGATTTCTTCAATGAGGAAATCTTTCCCTGTGACGTCATACAGCTCATGTAACCATGATCCTAGTATCCATGACACATGCTGTATTATTGCATTTGTCTACAAAGCATAATGTATTTTGTTTCTGAATATTTTCTATTATGAAAATATTCTTACATTTTAATGTTCCCATTCGTATAACATGTTCTTGCTTATAAGCTTTGAAATTGTGTAACTTCAATGCAGATTACTTTAAGCCGAATCATGTAGCTGGTAACATTGTACGCGGTTCAGTTGTTTTCAGCTGGAAGTCGCTTGCTTTTGTTTTTAGACGCTCGCCGGAATTCGCTTCTCACTTGGTTTCCAACCCTCTTGTGTGAATAGCTTGATCCGTGTCTTACAAACTGCTCTCTTTGCTTTGCATTTCCAATCTTGTTTCGAGTCATTCAATATCTTATTGAATTAACTATTATCAGTTTTAGAATCATATTCGAGTCATTCAATATTCATTGAATAAACTAATCAAATTCAAATCGCTGTTTTGTCTACATATTTTCGATTCCCCATCTCCAGACCCTTCGTTTTAACGGTGAGTTCGTTTCATAATGTATGATGCATGATACGTATGGTTATTTGTGTTTGCACCTTATTTAAACTCAGGTCTTTTGGTTAAAATTGGTGAATCTTAATATTCAGAGCATCACTCGTTGAAGCTTACAGCCGATAATTGATTTACTGAATGATATGTCACAGTACCTGAAGGACAGCTTGATGGAGAAGAAGGTACCTCCTGAACTTGATGATGATGGGGCGTCACACCTTTTTTCTCCACTTCAAGCAAAGGAGAAGCTGGCCAGCATGAGTTGAGCGCTCTGGTGTCCTCAGGATGATTTGGAACCTCGCGGAAGTCACCAATATGCACTATTACTGAGATGAAGATACTTGCACTCCGGAAGATAGTCAACTTCACTTAGAGAAAGCAAGGTTGGAAACTTGGAAGAGAAAAAGCTGCATTTAGGTGTGCTGGACAAGGACTCAGAACAAGACTGACCTTGACTGACCAAGGGAGACCTTGAGAGGAAGGCTGGTGATGGATGACCTTGGCGCACTGAACTTTGATTTTATTGGCATTTTATCACTGTTTCACGGTTTCACTCACTTCTTAAACGCTAACTCTCAACCTTCAGTGTTGAATCAGATACCTACCTACTTTGTGGTTTGCATCTTGGGATTTGAAATAAAAATTACTTGTAAATTGGCGAAGTGCCAATTTTTAGAAAATAAATTGGTACTTGCTGGAACATAAATATAAAAACAGATAAAATCTCATTTACTCTGCGATTTATCTATTTGCCAAGAATAGGGTTAAGGGGGGTTAACAATTCTTTTCTTGCTCAATTCTATAGGTTCTTTTATTGCAAATAATGAACCAAAATCATTTATGAAGAGGGTTGGGTGGTATAGGTTTCTCACATAGAACAACAAGGACAAATCGAAATAGTTTATCAACAGTTGACAGTTCGCTAAATTAACTGAAAGCCGACCGTTGAAGATTATTTTGAAGCGTTTACATTTTAATTACAAAATAATCAAAAATAAGATCTCACCATAATTTTTACGGACAGACCAAACTAATGATAATCAAGGAACCAAAATTGTTCAGAAAGCTCTACACTTCTTACTTTGATGAAATGCAAAATGCGAGTTACAATTTTGGTTTTGGATGATCCAAGATTTTTGGACTTGAAGTGACAATTGCAAAACGTTTAGCTGTATTAAACCTTGATCTGAAAGTAAAACCTTCTTACGAGTTTTGCCACGACGATAACGTTGTGAGATTCGACGTCATAGCTGCAACAAAGCGTAGAGCACACCGCAGCGCTGAACTCGACGATAGTGGAGATGATTTGGAGGACGATGAAGGTCACCATTTTGGGGTTTTTAAGCATGAAGGCGTAAGCTTTCGTTCTTGTGATCAACAACACGACGTGGGAGCCCAGAAGAATGGCCGAAGTGAGCTAAAACGAAAATCCGTGAAAGTTGTGTTATAATAACAAAAAATGGACCGACCTCAAAACTGATGAGGGTAAACACATGTTTTTTTGGGAACAACATGTGTATGAACTCAATGGTACTTACTCTTGTAATACCTAATAGGTAAAGGATCATCGAGTATAGAAGTCGGTTAGTTTGAGTCTACAGATGGGTACAGCGGTGGTTTTAATGCGTACCTGCCTATTTACATACCCAGGACCTTTTCTCTTTTTGATGTTTACCCACATCATTTTTGAGGTCGGTCCGTTTTGGTTTATTATTTTCAATAATGAGCCTTTGGAATCGACCAAGAAAAATTTTTTAAAAAATAGAAAAATTTGTTGACTCAAAATTTTTGGTATACGTTTCAAGGTGCGTAGAATCCAAAAATTGAATGAAAATATGGGTTGAAAAATAAGGTTTAAAATTTTTAAAACGCCCTAACTCAACAAATTTTGATATAAAGGTATTGTTTTTCCATCAATTTAAGATAGTATAGAATTTTTAGAATTTCTTGAGACCACGCGGAGCACTGTAGAACCTACGAGAATTTAAGGGTTGGAATCACGATAAATCAGAAACACGTGTGTGAATCGTAAAAGAGGCCTAAATTAGGATTAAATTAAATAGGATTTAATTAAGATTAAATCTTCGTTCAAATGTTAGCTGACTAAAATGCGATCGATGTTGGATCTTCATTTTGGTTGGTGGTAACAATGGCAAAGCGGTGTTCTTTGCAGACTAGTGATCTATATAGAAAAATAATAAACCTTTATGTAATAATTTGGAGCGCTTTTTTTAAAATTTTTTTATTTCATCATGTTTCAATTTTTTCAATCACTTTTTAGTCGTCCTTAATTTAAATTAGAAATTAATTTCCTCTCAGTTTTCAGTAATCTAGACGAGGAGCTACGTGCTACACCCACTTGGTAGAATACCCTCTCTCACTTAACTGTACTATCTTTCTTATTTGGTAGGAAAACTTACCTACTTGAACATTCATGAACTCGTTCGATTAGGCTCATGCAGGTTCTGAGCGAATAACCCAGTATAATTTCCACATCTACCCCCCCCCCCCAGCACATTTTAGTTATCGGAATCCCCCGAATATAGCATCTCATTTTAAAGCTTACAGTCAGACCTTTAATTTGAATACAAAAACGGTCCGAGAACGATTAGGTCGGAAGTTACTGAGGAAGTTAAGTGAATATGGACCAAACTTCCCGAAATCACATTTTCACACATTTTCGACACTTTTAACAAAGCAAAATGAAATCCGTTTGAAATGGAACCACCACGGATACTGGTAGAACACATTTCAAAAATAATCAGGTAGATTGTTACCAGAATAGAGAAATGGAAGATGTTCGGACATACAAAAAAATCCATCTCGTCCTCCATTGCGCCTACGGCGGTTTTGAAGTCGGTAATTATTCATTTAAACCGCGGAACACATAAATCAGGCTGTTTATTTTTGTTTGGTCAGACCTCTGGACCGTCTCCTAAACTCGAGGGAACGCTCGAGATTTCAAATCCTGGGGGAACCGTTTCTTTTGGCATGCGAAGAGTGCAAAACGCTGTACTGTCGAACCCTTTTCATACAAGGAGGCTTTAGACTCTAAGATAATGGAAGCTCATTCAAAACCCTTGCTCGGGCAGGTTGGTCTAACAGAACATAACCCTGTTCGTACCCTAAAGGGCCCGAAAGAGAAGCTCTTTTCATCAGCACTAACATCAACCAAACGTTGGAGTCCCCATATAGACGTTTCCCCGCAAACACTCCCTATTCGCCTTCCCTCAGAAGATTTCCGAAACCCACCACTTTATAGGCCCTTCTCATTTCATGGCTACCTACACTATCAAGGAGTTTGCATGTGATTATGTCCATCCAACGTTCATACACGTGTTGAAGTAAAGACCTATACGTATATGTTGAGTTAAGTTTTACCCATCAAAAATACATAATACACAAATTTGACAGGCTGGTTTTCAAAACGTACCTTCTATTATCATTACAAAAGCACTATATCTGATTAAATCAAAGTTCATGGAAACTTTCTAAAACGCGAAATACTAGTAAAAATTTTGGAGGACCCACATTGTTTAATCTACTGCATTAACAATTAATTTGAATTTGGAAAAAAATATTTCACTACTACAATCGATGGTATTGCATATAAATATATACATCAAGATATTGTGCTCTTTCAGCACTTAGCAGTCATATTCATCCGGCTGCTTAGTTTCAGGGTCCGAAATTCGACCACGGTCATTAGGAAATTGGGACCGGAGGATTGTGCCTCTTCTGGCTATGCCATCAGCCGACACTTCACCTTCCCATGGGGTTAGAGTTCAGCTCCAAGTCCCTCGGGGCCCACTTGCTCAAACCAGATAAACGTTCCTCCTGTCAGGACTCGAGTGGTCATCCACTCTTGGATGAACCATGGGTAACCTGCTCGAACCAGATCCTCGCCCCATGCCATGAAATAGTTGCCCCAATCTTCGACAGTGAGGTAATTAAAGCCACTTCAAGATTTTAAAAATCAAAAATTCAAAATAAATTAAAGTTTACAACAAAATCAAATTTTAATAGTTTGAAAATCAAAGTCAATTTTTGAACAATTCTAAAATTATTATATGTTATACAGAACCAAAATTAATAAATTTTGAACAAACACAAAATTATGAAACTTTCAACAAATCCAATATTATGACATTCAGCATGGAACATGCTTTAGCTTTTACCTAACTTGCAAAAAGTGTTAATTTTTTCGGGAACGGTGACTAGGAACGGTATCGAGTCACGAAATTTTGCTTAGTCGTTGATACGGAACTAAGGGTAGTATAACGTGGTGTAACCTATGCGATAACATTATATATGTAACGGTTGTTTCAAATAATTTTGTAATCTCAATACAACTATAAAATACTTTACTATCTGAAGACTGATTTTTTTTTTAACGGCTATCAAAATAGCAAAATAGGTTTGATCGCATTCTTCCGAATAAAAAAAATTATATTAAACAGAATAAGAAAGCGTGGCTACAGCATGTTCCATATTTCTTGTTGTAATAAATCTGAAATTATAAAATTTTAAACAAATCCAAAGTAAAAAAAATTACTCTAATAATTAGAAAAATATTAACAAAAACCTGCAAATTATTACACAACGGTCTATTAAGCATTTGTCTGAGGAAATCAACC
Source organism: Apolygus lucorum (assembly GCA_009739505.2). NCBI lineage: Eukaryota > Metazoa > Arthropoda > Insecta > Hemiptera > Miridae > Apolygus > Apolygus lucorum. Next base: position 19,818,202 of record CM019172.2, on the reverse strand, counting down.
GTCTGCAAGAACACGGCAAGTGCCTACCAAACATTTTATTATCGCCAGGGTTAACAATCAAGTTTATTTTGATTGCAAAACAACGTTATCCAAAAGTTCTTTAGTTTCTTAAAAAGTTTGTTTTTTCTCTTTGATTCCGAAGGTTTATTATTTAACATGGTAAGCCAAAAAACTGTTTTTCTCAAAACCACTTTGGCCACTAAGAATTGTTCTCAACAAATTTAATCTGGTGTATACGAAAATGTGTGAAATTTCTATTGTAGCATAGCGGTGCTGGAATAAGACGTACCTACCAAATATACACATGATGACTGTGTAGGGCACATAGCTCATAAATTATTGTTACACATATGGTTGTATTGCAATTGAGCTTTTACAATCTTACTTGTCTATATAAATAAGATTGTATTCAAGTACTTCCTCTTGGAAAAGCATGAATTCCATCAAAACCACCATATGGGACCAAGTTATCCGTTCATACTCTGAGTTTTCCCTCCATTGTTTATTAGCGAGTTCGGATGATTGGATGAATCATTTACTATCTTGGAGCGGTGATCCATCATCCTCGACTCTATACTCGATAAATATTGTAGACTCAGACCAAAGTGGGTTAAACTTTCTCAGCTTATGGAGCTAACAAGTTGCTAGCATCTTAGAATATATACATGTGAAATCAGTCTCTTCATTGTAGAGAATATTCGAAAAGTTGTTTTTACGTTGAATTTTCTTCGACTTTGATTCTCAAGTATTACTACTTTTTTCTTCCGTGGCTTTACTGCATCTCATATTCTTTCGCTATCGGTCTATATTTTACTGCACTCCCGTTAGTATTTCTCAATGCACTTTTGGCTCAAGTAAATATTGTTTTGTGTTTGAGGGTGAGGAGTTGTAAGGCGATCGTCTTGAGCCTCTTGTCCGAGCGCTTGCGTTTATTAAGACATATTCAGGGTTCTACAAACTTTATATAACAGCAGTTCCGAACAACTATTTATACCTAAATTAAAAAACAATAATACAAATTATCTGTAAGTATTATTAGCGTGACTAGGTTATCATATATTTCCGTGTTAAAACTATTTTTAACATAAAAACGCTGCAAATTATTACACAAAGGTTTATTATTTCGGTTCATTATTTTCAATAATGAACCTTTGGAAAGGACCGAGAAAAAAATTTTCAACACCCCCTCAAAATTTGATGGTTTACGTTTCAAGGTACATAAATCCAAAAATCGGATAAAAATTTGGCCGTCCGTCCGCCGTACGCGGCACTTTCCCCACTTAGCATTGACCGATTTTGATGAAATTTGGTATGTAGGATCCATTTAAGATCTAGTTGAGCCCCGAAGATTTTGGTTGATGTAGGTCACTTCTAAGGGTTCAAAAATAAATTTTGAAAACGCCCTAACTCAAAAAATTTTGATATAAAGGTATTGTTTTTCCTTCAATTTAAGATAGTATAGAATTTTTGGAATTTTTTGAGACCACGCTGAGCCCTGTAGGACAAATCGTTCGCTTCCTACGAGAATTTAAGGGTTGGACGTACGATAAATCAGAAACACGAGCGTGAATCGCAAAATAGGCCTAATCCCCGTTCAAATTAAAGCTGACCGAAATACGATCGATGTTTTTCTTCATGTTAGTTGGTTGGTTGCTTTGCAGACGAGTGTTCTATATCGATACTTTAAAGCACAAAGGCGCTATGTCCATCCACCTTCCACATTTTTAATTTTTTTTTTTTTACTTTAGAAAAACTCAAATTAAACAAAACTGTTATTGAGTTTTCTTGACGACAATAGCTTGAAAAGTTATTGAGGTAATTAAAGAGTTTAGTGTAATGAGCTACTATTTTAGGAATTTTGCATTGGTGATAATTTCTTTTGCGTTTATCTCAAAACTCCATTTTTGGACATAGCACCTTTGTACTTCAAGGTATCGATATAGAAAAATAATAAACCATTGTGCAGTAATTTGCAGCGTTTTCTGTATAGATCACTCGCCTGCAAAGCCCACAGCTTTGCCATTGTTACCAACTACCAGCCTTATTTTACCTTTACAATCAAGTTTACACCTTCAAAATAAACGCTTCACACTCGATTTTGGGTGCTTTCATTAGGAAATTTGAATACCGGGTGCTAAATTCTGCCCCTTTTTTTACAGGCTGGAATAGAGGCACAAATTGTTTCCCTACATAATATGTAGGGAACAATATTATGTTTATAATTATGACATATTATGTTATGTGCCTCTTTGTGTTCATACATATAGGTTCATTCATAATAATGATAATATTTTCTTTAATTCTCCGTTTTGTAGTGACTGGTTCTCGACCCATGGACTTCACATTGTATATATTGTATGAACACGCTCTGAAGAACCCTTGTCAGATGTAAAACTGGTTTCTGTTATAAAAAGAGATTGCCTGGTACTTTGAAGTTCTCGTCCTCTTCTCCCAACGAGGAAGCGAGATCAATTGCCATTGATGTGTTCAATTATGACTCAAAGTGGAAAAATCTATCTGAAATATGAAATATTGAAAATATTTTGGGAGGATCGCCGAGAGATTCCAGCAGCAGATTCTTACCCATAGACAGACGGATACTGCGAAGATGAGAATCTCGAGAAAATTGGGTCCGGGCCCCACGTCAGTCACTTTGACGTCCCGACTCCGCCTCTCGTCCGACGGGCGTTTCGTGATGAAAAATTCCAATGAGAGATCATCTTCGGCGTCCTCGAGGCCCACAGGGTCCTGACCCTGTCGAAAGAAAAAGAATGAAGAAAACCCCCTTTTCTCGTCATATCTCATAATGCCTACAGGGGAATCCAAACACCCACTACGTATCCCACGCGAATATTACGATTCGTCCCACTTTCGATCTTTCGATCTAATAGCCTTATGAGACTACCTAGAAATCCTGATTCCTCATTACCTAGTGAGAAAGGTCTCGATCGACATGATTAGTTTTACCTCTGGTTCTCCAAAGAAGGTACAAAATATACATACAGGGTGTAACACTATAAGAACGTCAACCCGAATAATTTCAATTCTACAACTACAACAAATTCGTTTAACCCCTTGATTTTCCAATTTTTACAATTTTAAGATTCTTTTGTTTTTTCTACCTTATGTCACTAAAACGCCAGTAACTCCCTTTGAATACAGCAAAAAATTAACACTAATTATACTGTGGGAAAGAGCGTTAAATTTTCCATCTTTCTGTTACAGAATTAAACATTTTCAAGTACAAAATAAGAGAGAAAAATTGGCCTGAAGAGTAAAATTGGTCAAATCTTCTAAATTTGAGGTTTTTTTCAATCGTTTGAAAGACCTAGTAATCATCTCAAATGTTTCCCACCGTAACCCCAAAAGTTGAGCAAAAATCTAAGCTTTCCAATGGTATGGTCAGAATCGTTTCCAATATTTTTATTAGTGGAGGAAACCGCGCTTGAATACGAACGTGACTTTTTTCAACGAAATCGACGGTTTGACGGGAGGATTCGGGTCTTCTCCGCCGCCGCTCCTCACTCACCATCCAACCCCGAATCAAAACAAAATCACGTTTTTCTCATTCAAGGGCGGTTTTCTCCACTAATAAAGATATTGGAAACGATTCTGACCTTACCGTTGGAAAGCTGAGCTATTCGGGCATTTTTGGAGTTACAGTGGGAAACAATTGAGTTTGATTACTAGTTCTTTCAAACGATTGAAAAAAACCTCAAATTTAGAAGATTTGACCAATTTTACTCTTTAGGACAATTTTTCCCTCTTATTAAGCACTTTAAATTTTTAATTCTGTAACAGAAAGATGCAAAATTTAACGCTCTTTCCAACGGTATAATTCGTTTTAATTTTTTACTGTATCCAAAGGATGTAATGGACGTTTTAGTGACAAGGTCTAAAAAACGAAAAAATCTTAAAATTGGAAAAAATAAGGGGTTAAACGAAAATTGCTAAGAGGCATTTTCGATCGGAAATTAGTTGTAGAATCGAAAATTTTCTGGTTGACGTTCTTATATTGTTACACCCTGTATACAGGGTGTCCCATGTGAAAGACAGGAAAACTTCAGGAGTCAATTCTACAACTAATTTAAGTAAGGAACTGTCCCTTAGCAATTTTTATTTCAACCCCTTGTTTTCTCCAAGTTTTTTCAATTTTAAGATATTTATCGAGTTTTAGACCTTATGTCACTAAAATTACCATAACTACCTTAGTTTACCGTGAAGATGTAACAATAAGGGCACCGTTAAAAAAGGGCTTCAAATTTTCCATCTTTCTGGTGCCTGCAGAAGACTATTAAATAGTCCCAAATTTTGGGGGACCCTGATGGGTTAAATATCAACTCGTAAAGTAATTTTTGTCAAATTGGCAACATTTCCTATTTTTGGTACATTATTTTCAATAATGACTTTAGGAAAAAATTCGAGGTGAACGATTCTTAGAACAAAGATATCATTTGTCTTAGGCTGTCTGTAATAAATAACTTTCTCTCATTTTTTTCTGTAACCAGAACAATAGCTGTCCTGTAAGAGGACCTTTTGAACGTTTTCAGAGTGTTTTGGGATGTAACTATCACTAATTCGAGTTCATGTAGTACACTGGATCCTTATAATATTAAGGTTGTTGAATATTGCATGAAACCAACCCAAGAGCTTTATATCAAGCCACCACGTTTCTCATTTGTTTCGAAAATCCGACGTACTTCTCTCCCGGGTATATTGCCCAAGTTTATAGCCGTTTTCGATGAAGCCCCGTTCGGTTATACAGGAGGGGTAAACTTTCCGAGCGCCATCTGACGACAAGACTGAAACGATATAGCGGAAAAGGGATTCTCAAGATAAGGTCGTTGAAATTGCTGGGTGCCCGCGTCGACACCCACACCCTGTAGTTGCCAATCTTCGAAGAGCAAGGACTCGAAACTCCAGAGATTGTTACTTCTCTTGTTACCAAACTCATTTGTAAGCTTTCGCGCGGGGCGTGTCTCGGGTCATTGCTTCCTCTTCAAAGTTCCCCTGAAGAACATGTTTGAAGGTTGGACAGGCTGTCACTTGGGGCATAAACAAGTGTCAGATCAGATTTTCCCTCGTATGTGCACCTTATTGAAAACCGTAGTCTACCCCGCAAAATTCTGGATTTTTGTCATTTCATTTTGTCTCTGACCCCCCTTAGCTTGGCACGGTGTCGTTTACGACACCTCTTCAATTAACCAAATTAAAATAGTGCCAATTTTTTATTTTCGTCTTTATTTGAGTTCTAACAAAGGGAAAAACACAAAAAAAAAAACCTTAGTTGTTTCCTATGTAACTTTGGTATAGAACGGTTTGTCCTACAGAGCTCTGGGTGGACTCATTCGATTCTAAAAACTCAATTCTACTACAAATTGGTGAAAAAACAATACCTTCTGTAAGTCGGGGGCGGAGACAGTGGGGCAGACGACAAAGAGGCGGGAAAGCCGAAGCAGTTGGGCCAGCCAAACCTCCAGCGCGGGAAACCCCTGCGAAGAGCCGTAGGACACTCGGAGGTGCTCGGTCGTCGTCGGTCTTCGTCGGATTCTCCCACCCACTGCTCTCCACCTGCCCCTTCGACGAGCCCTCTCCCTTCAGTCATCTGTCTGCGCTTGACTCGAGTGGATGCAAGTACACTGGGCCGTCGTATTTTTGCCATTCAACAGTGTAGCTGAAGTAGCTTTTCTGAGTCTTCTCCCGTACCTGAAGTCACGATAGGTACGAACTTTCATTTCAACCAATCTTCGCCAGTGATTACCTACGGGCTCACTGAACTCCCCTGGACTACCGACTACTGGACCAAGGCGCCTTCGCAGTGGTACACCCGTGCCAACCCATCGAGACGACTCCTAGATCCCTCTGTAGTACGGTAATCACCATTTCCATTGTTTCCTTTTGTTTCGCTTCGTGCCAGTAACTCACTATATTCCAGACTTCATTCGTCATTTAAAACAAATGTTGTTCTTAGCACTCGAATAGGTTACATGAGCCATAAGCAGTAAATTCATTGTTAGATACGCATAACCTTCAGTTAGGTACGTTTGGTACGCTGGTTTGATTGCCATAAATAACTAGATACACATTCAGTACAGTAATATTCTAAGTAACTTACTTGTCATTCAGACGATACACGTTCAGTACGCTGGTTTGATTGCCATAAATAACTAGATACACGATTCGGTACGTAATTGTTTACCAGTAACTTACTTATTATTCCGGAGGTACGCCTTCAGCGAGCATAATCATTTTCTATAATATTGTGGTACGAGCAGTGGTACACTTATATCTTTTGTTTGAATTCTTATTTCTTTGCACCGTAATTCAGTACTATCTTGCATATTGCATATATTTGACAGCCCATACCTTATTTTCAATTGTATAATACTATTCTGATCGGTACACGTTGCGTACCATTTTCCTAGTCACAACGTGGGATGTTTTGTCTTCATTGAAGTATACTCATATATTTTCCTATAGTACGAGATAAGGTACAATCGATACGCATACCTATTTTTTGATACATTTGTTTATTTTCATTTAAATACAATTTATGAACAGTAATTTGTCAACTTGTGTCGTCTACCGTTCTTGTTCCCATATCCCATGGTGTCTCTGGTACTAGGTTGATCAAGGATTAGCTTAGTATCATTTTGTAGGCTACTTGAGGTTTTGAAATACGCTACCATTGACTCCTTCTGAGCAATTTATATTTGAACGCATCAAGCAATCTAAAACCCCAAGTCGATACTCGACAATAGTAACTTACAAAATTGGTGGCAGCGGTTAGGATCTTGTGTAGGTACGCCACACAGAACCCAGAAAAGAGACCCTTGGTGATTGGTAACAGGAAAGGTACACGCATCACAAAGATTTTGAGAGGGTGTGTACAAACGGTACGCATTCCACAAAGATTTTCACGCGGATTGTACAAGCGGGGTCGTTAGGTTCGTCAACCTATCGACGCAGGTACGAAACGAGGGGATTAGGCCGGTACGGATTTTTCTCATCCAACACAATGGCGACTGCGGGATCGGCAAGGGACCCGACCACCGAAATGTTTTCACAATTGGGGACCCTTCTTAAGAACTTCAATGACCTGCACGTGGAAAAGGACCAGCGGGGGGGAAACAATCTCGACATTCCGAGGTCAATGTTCTTGGAGTTGGACCCCTGGGACCCCGATGAAGTTGGCGCGATATCGGTATCATCATACTTCCGATTGTTTGAGGATGTCGCAGGTACCCTTGACCAACCCAAACAGGTACGACTGCTACGCGCAAAGATGAGAGGTACAGCCAAACAATTTATGATTGACAACATGGGTTCATACGTAGGAGAGAACCCATACCTCCATATGAAGCAAGCCATGACGCAATGGTACGAACGGGACAACCCCGGAAAAGCAGCAGCTTCATTATGCACACTAAAGAGACAGCCAAATGAGACGTTACGGCAGTTTGCCGACAAGGTACGACAACTAGCTCAAGTAGCGGTACAGGAAGAGGGCGCTGAACTGAACGCGGCTCAAAAGGTACAGTGGGTACGGAGAAAAGTACTCAAAGCCTTTGTACGAGGAGTAGACAAGGAAGTAGGTTCGCATCTACTGAATGCCGAACTAGCAACCATCGAAGCGGCCCTGAAACGTGCGGAAGAGCTAGAAGAGACACTAGGAGAGCGGGATGAAGTGGAAGTACGTTGGGATTTATCTGCGGTACAGCAGGGAGATAGAAAGTGCTACGCTGGCGGCGCCTTTGGACACTTCGCGGCTCGATGTACATCACGCGGTACAAATGGTACGAATGTCGCAGCACCAGCACCAAAAATCAACAATCGTCCGGTACCCAGATACCCGTGCATGTTCTGCGGAGATATACAACACTTCCCAGTGGATTGTCCAAATAATCCACAGAAAACGATCTTTTGCGATTATTGTGGGGTACGTGAACACCTAGAAAAAGACTGTCACAAGAAGAAACTACTCACACCAGTATCGCATCCACAAGGCACCAGAATGACTTGCGCATCTCAAGATAACGAGTTGGTACCAGTATCACGAGAAGTGGGACACATAACGATCATAGAACGACCCATGAACCGAACGCTACGCATAGACGCAACCCTGAACAACGAATCGCGATCCTTGATTCTTGATACGGGAGCGGCAGTGTCAGTACTCGCAGTTCCAGTACGCGGTACGCCGATTCGTCCGACAAATGCTACGGCGTGGGGGGCAGATGGGTACCCACTAAAATTTCGCGGTGAACAACAGGTACGAGTGAATCTACGAGGTGTCGAGTTTGATCATACATTTCTAATTTTCGAAAGGGAAGGAAACGGTTTAGACCTATTGGGGATGGATATCATGAAAAAGGTACCAATGATAATACGAGCTGATCGACAGGAAGTCACTCTAATGAAGGGGAATGAACGAGAGGTAGTACCAGTGGCCGGGGTACGTTCGAGCGAAGTGAGAGGTGACCTACCCAGTGCGGCGGTACACAGCACAGCGAACGCAGAGGTACACCAACCACCTGTTACGATAGTACGCACTCAGCCTGGTACGGAGGTACTCACCCAACCCAGTACGGAGGTACCCACTCAGCCTGGTACGGAGGTACTCACCCAACCTGGTACGGAGGTACTCACTCAGCCTGGTACGGAGGTACTCACCCAACCTGGTACGGAGGTACTCACCCAACCTGGTACGGAGGTACTCACCCAACCCGGTACGGAGGTACACCCGACACAAGAAGTACCCGATGTCACAAATGATACCCCTGTGGACACCTCGAATACTGACGAACCCCCATCAACGAAAAACGAAGATCCTGCTGATGAAGACGAACGCGAGCTCACTCCAGCAGAGAGATGGACCACCACTGAAAAGGAAATTATTGAACAATTACAGCGAAAATGTACGGAAGTACCAGAAGAGGATGCCCACCAGCTACGTAACATTTTGGTGAAATACCATCCAGTTTTTCAGAAACCAAGTAGTAAGGGATGTAACTTGGAGGTAGCACACTGGAGTGAAACGGGCGATCAAGACCCCGTAAATGTGCACCCGTACCCTATACCTCATACCTTACGAGACGAGGTCGCAAAACAGCTGATGAGTATGCTGGCGGGGGGTTGCATCCGACCATCGAGTACCCCATGGAATGCACCGGAGGTCCTTGTCAAGAAGAGAACCACAGCAGATGAACCTCAAAGATGGGACTTACGTACGAATTATCAGGAACTTACCACCGGTACGCCGCTGTAAATTAAGTCAAACCAAGTAAAAAAAAAAAAAAAAAAAAAAAAAATATACTTATATATATATATATATAAAAAAAAAAAAAAAAAGAATGATAATATACTTACCTGTATGCATGTCGAAATGATGATCAAATAAGTACTAAGAAGATAGGAATATGTAGATACTTACCTGTAATGCAATGTAGACATTGACCTGTGAACATAGGAAAAATTTATGTAAAAAACTTACCTGGATATAGTGATGTCTGGAAACGTTGAGTAACAATTGGTAGCATTGTATGTGGAATTGCCTAGGTCATATGAACACCATGACTAAAGAGGATCATATTTGTTACAGTACGGAGTGGAGCAAGCCATCACCATGGCTATGCAGCCTGATGACCTGAGTGAGGTGGAGGGACCGCCTACTACCGAACATGAAGCAGTCCAGAAAATCAGGGACATTTACCGACAGCAGTCCACTGAAATTCTCAAGAACAAAGAATGTCAAGTCGAAGAAAACAAAACTCACGAGAGGGAGGCGCTAAGGATGGTAGAAGCAGCCACTTACATGATAGAGGCCGCATCACAGACGCACAACGCATATGCCATACACACTGCGTTGAAAGGGAGTCAACAACACCTGACCAGAATTGCAGCACTACTACCAGCCTGGAAACACCTTCGAATCGCATACCAAGGCATAGAACAACAGCTTAAACTGGAACAGGCGGCACGGCGAGCAGCCCATGATGAAATCGACAGACTAACCGAGGAACGCAAGAAGCTCGAGGCAAATCTCAAAGCACTACAACCCTGCGTCAGTCTGCAAAGACTAGATGATAGTGACGAAGGACCTGCCAAGACCTTGACCATGGCTAGGAAGAAGCCCAGACCAACAGTGATTAGCGACGATGATGACGATGAGGATTCCGATCACGATTTGACAGCATGGGACGAGCACACGAATGAGGGAAACACCACTCCGTTGACATCCTCCTTAATGCCAGAAGTGATCCTGACGGAAGGACAGACGGTGTCACCCCTGACCATCAAGCTAGTAACCTGCCCGGTCTGCGAAGCCAGAGTGAAGAAGTTGTCAGCCTTCCGATGCCTGTCATGCAAGCAGTTTTGGACGAGACTCGTTAAGAAGCACCGAGAGGGGACACTGAATACCTCTTGTACCGAGCCTCACCCTGTGCCAGTCCTTGGATGTATTCATTGCAGACGACGAAAGTACGAGACCATAATGTTGAGGCTCCGGCCAAACCGACCCCTGGACATCCCGAAGACCACGGATGAAGATTTGACCGCCGGGGACGGCGGCTTCCAGGAGGGGGAGGTGTGTAAGTCGGGGGCGGAGACAGTGGGGCAGACGACAAAGAGGCGGGAAAGCCGAAGCAGTTGGGCCAGCCAAACCTCCAGCGCGGGAAACCCCTGCGAAGAGCCGTAGGACACTCGGAGGTGCTCGGTCGTCGTCGGTCTTCGTCGGATTCTCCCACCCACTGCTCTCCACCTGCCCCTTCGACGAGCCCTCTCCCTTCAGTCATCTGTCTGCGCTTGACTCGAGTGGATGCAAGTACACTGGGCCGTCGTATTTTTGCCATTCAACAGTGTAGCTGAAGTAGCTTTTCTGAGTCTTCTCCCGTACCTGAAGTCACGATAGGTACGAACTTTCATTTCAACCAATCTTCGCCAGTGATTACCTACGGGCTCACTGAACTCCCCTGGACTACCGACTACTGGACCAAGGCGCCTTCGCAGTGGTACACCCGTGCCAACCCATCGAGACGACTCCTAGATCCCTCTGTAGTACGGTAATCACCATTTCCATTGTTTCCTTTTGTTTCGCTTCGTGCCAGTAACTCACTATATTCCAGACTTCATTCGTCATTTAAAACAAATGTTGTTCTTAGCACTCGAATAGGTTACATGAGCCATAAGCAGTAAATTCATTGTTAGATACGCATAACCTTCAGTTAGGTACGTTTGGTACGCTGGTTTGATTGCCATAAATAACTAGATACACATTCAGTACAGTAATATTCTAAGTAACTTACTTGTCATTCAGACGATACACGTTCAGTACGCTGGTTTGATTGCCATAAATAACTAGATACACGATTCGGTACGTAATTGTTTACCAGTAACTTACTTATTATTCCGGAGGTACGCCTTCAGCGAGCATAATCATTTTCTATAATATTGTGGTACGAGCAGTGGTACACTTATATCTTTTGTTTGAATTCTTATTTCTTTGCACCGTAATTCAGTACTATCTTGCATATTGCATATATTTGACAGCCCATACCTTATTTTCAATTGTATAATACTATTCTGATCGGTACACGTTGCGTACCATTTTCCTAGTCACAACGTGGGATGTTTTGTCTTCATTGAAGTATACTCATATATTTTCCTATAGTACGAGATAAGGTACAATCGATACGCATACCTATTTTTTGATACATTTGTTTATTTTCATTTAAATACAATTTATGAACAGTAATTTGTCAACTTGTGTCGTCTACCGTTCTTGTTCCCATATCCCATGGTGTCTCTGGTACTAGGTTGATCAAGGATTAGCTTAGTATCATTTTGTAGGCTACTTGAGGTTTTGAAATACGCTACCATTGACTCCTTCTGAGCAATTTATATTTGAACGCATCAAGCAATCTAAAACCCCAAGTCGATACTCGACAATAGTAACTTACACTTCATTCTGAGAGTTTCGAGCTAGGATGATTCAAAAATTACAACAAACGTCTAAAGCACACCGCTCTTTCCTCCGCTAGGGATAGTAACGAATTTTTCCCTTGAATCAGCTGCATCTCAAGCTTTACCAAAATAGGCAACTGAGATTATCTCATATGATTCAAAGGAAAAACGCTTTATTATCCCTAACGGAGGATACATGAACTAAAGCTGCAGGTGTGGTTTAGACGCTCGTAAAATTACATCCTCTATTTTTCACCCCATGGAAGTGATTGCCAATTATCAGATTGAGCCCAAATGACGTACTGAGGACGGGCGGAAAAATTCGATTTTTGAATTCTACATATCTTAAAACGGAAAACATAAAAATTTTGTGGGAGGTAAAATTTTGCTTCCGAGTCTACCAAGGTAGCGGAAGCTTTGTTTTCACTTTTCAAGATTGAAAAAAAAAGCTCTCAAAATCAAAATTTCCACTCGCATTTTACGTTGTATACCTTCCCGAACATTTTTGGTTCCGTGTCTGTCTTTCGGTCATGAAATCCTTGTAACGGGCAAAACTATACGAAGTTATTGTCCGATTTCGAAGAAATCTTCAGGGATTGTGCGGATTAGCGTGTAGACGGTCCCCGTACGAAAATCATCACCCCCGAACTGATAATAGCCGCTGCGCATGCGCAAACGTGAATACCTTCTAACAGTCATAACTTCCACATATTTCCTCCGATTTCGATGAAATTTTCAGGAATTATGCGGATTGGTTGTAAATGATCTTCTATGAAAATCAAGGCTTCAAAATTGACAGTAGTCACTGCTCATGCGCAAACGTAAAATCCTTGTAACAGCCATAATACCTACTTACATTTTTCATCCAAATTCGATTATATTTTCTAGGATTGTTTGAATTGGCGTGTAGACATTCCCATGAAAATTGTGCGTCCTATGAAAATCATCACCCCCAGACGAATAATAGTTGCTGCGCATGCGCATTCCTTGTAACAGCCATAACTTCTACATATCTCATCCGATTTCGATGAAATTTTCAGGGAATATGCAAATTTTGCTGTCGATGGTCCCCTATGAAAATCATCGCCTCCAGACTAATGGTAGCCACGGCCTATGCGTAAACGTCAATTCCTTGTAACATCCACAACTTCTACTTTTGCCATTCGATTTCGACGAAATTTCTCAGGATTGTTCAGATTGGCGTGTGGATGGTCCCCTATGAGAGTAGTGGAAGGTACTTAGGGATTGATGTTTTGAGATTACTACTATGCATCGAATCATCTATACAATCGGGTTATGAATACGAGGAAGCTATGTGCCACATCCACTTGGCAGACGTTTATGTTAGGTTATTAGGCAAATGACGACAATTTGCCTAATTGTAACTTTTGCAATGTAGAAACTTACCTTTCTTTTTCGCTTGCTCCTGACGGGAAATGTATCTGCCATGTTGACAGCTCCGAGGGAAGAAAATCACGTTGAAGGTTTATTGACGTTCCTCCAGCTACAGTGAAATTCAATGGAAGACGAAGAGATGATGATCATTAGAGACACAGCCTCACTCGTTATACGGGCTCTAGTTTCATAACGAACCCCGAGAGCTCGCTTGAATGGTCGGATTTCACGACATTTGAAAAGCAAACGATATTATGCTTTGTGCTGCCCTGAGGTTCATTTTCTAGACCGGTCTCTCCCGCTATTTCTTTACGAGACGACTCCTGTAATTTCATATCCCCACGTTCGACCCTCTTTTCATGAGAATTCGAGAAAAAGGGATTTTTGGGGGAAGGGGGGGGGGATCGTTAGCTGGAAAATATCAAACAATAGGTTGTCAAAGTCAGTCAAGACTGATGAAACCTTCGCAGAATTTTACGTACAGTGGAACAAGACGGTACCTATTCTTTGCCGGAAAAATCACCGAACCACCGAATCACCGCCAATTTAGGAAAACCCTCGGTTCTTCTTTTATTGTTATAGAATTCTAAGGTGTATCATCGTAACCACCTTTTTTCTCATGAAATCGTTATCTTACATACGCGCTATAATATTGAAGTAGGCATACAATGACATTGGGTGAGGGTTATAGCATTGAATAAACGAACAGAACTGAAGTTCTAACAGTTTCAAAATGTATGAAATATCCAAGAGCATAAAGAGATACGTTTTTTTTAAATCGTGCTTATCACAGAATTCTGTTAACGTATTGAGGTCAGTTTTTGATTTAATTTTAGTACTCCGACGTACATTTCCTTCCAATGTGTGAGTTTAAAGTTCCTCGCACCTTCAAATCGGTAATTTCCTCCACGATAAGAATTAAGGATTCAAGTTCTTTCATCCGATTTGAAACCTATAATAAATCAGTGTCTTAGTACGACTATCTTAGCATTATTATTATGGTAAAATCCTTTTTTTTAGTATCTATTCTGGAACCCAATATTGAAATTCACACCACAAATTTCATACGAAAAAAAAAGGAAATAAATACAGGGTCCAACTAACTACGCTCCCTCCACTTATTTTCTCTAATTGTGTACAAAAATAAATCTGAACAACGCTATTCTTCATCATTTTTGCGTAGAGTTCAAAAATGACAAAATTATCCAAAACCAGTAAGAGAACTGATAGAGAGGTAAGGGAATTGTTAGGGAAGAGGTAGGGGAATTGAATTGGGGAGACTGAAGAGGAATTACTGTGAGTTGAGATTTTTTATTATAGTATTGTTGGACATAATAACGTGGCTACTTACCTTCGGAAGCATTGCTATCAAATCAACGTTCATATCATCACACCCACCCAAAATTTTAAATGAACAGAGATGCATGACAGAGATGCGTTCATACTCGGTGTGGAAGCAAGTCTGCAGTATGGGTAGGTTAGTGTATTTGGGAAGAAAAGAATACGTAAGTAGAAGATACAAAAGTACGTTTGTGTCTGCAGACGGGCACGGCGGCGACTTCAATCGTTCCAATGGAGCAAATTCCATTTATCAACTCTGGGTGGACATAAAATAATGAGACTTGTGACTTTGGAATTGTGTACCAGAGAGGAGTTGACTCTGGCAAACTTTTTTGTTTTTCTGATGCGGACCACGGTGGATGTGAAGTCACTCGAAGGTCAACCTCTGGAGTAGTGTACATGTATGAGGGAGGAGCAATAACCTGGCTAAGCCAAAGACAAGTTTCTGTCAGTATTTCTACCACGGAGGCTGAGATTGTTGCAGCGAGTGAGGGAGTAAGAGAGCTTATCTGGCTGAAACGGTTGTTCTCAGAACTTAAAGAACTTAGCCAATTGCCAACTCTTTTTGTCGACAACGAAGGGGCAATTCGTCGTCTAAGTTCTAACATTGTGCATCTCAATTTTTATCGAAAATGACTTATGTACATATTCGGAAACGAATTTTCGCGCCCGATACCATGGAAACATTAGTTTTGGTGTTTGGCCAATAGGATCGCCGCAAAAAATTATTTTGTCAACATTGGGTACCTCTAAACGTCAGGACAACATTGTTCTTCTCAGCTGTTCTCATATGCAACATGGAGTCTACACCCAGAGTGGCGTATTGCAAAGCAATAATGAAAGATTCATTGCCTACTAGAAAAATTTCAATATCCCTGTAAGTGTTCCTAATGTGACATTAGGTGATCTTGGTTCTTGACTTGAGGTTATGCCTTGGGAAAACTAAGAACGTGATTTATTGGTACCTAGTTCACAATCTCACAAAAAATGAAACCTTGAAATTTCCTTACTATCTTGTGAATATAAAGTTGCATTAAAATTGTGAATTCTCCATAATACCTATTACATTTTGCTACCATTCTACCAAGGTAGCAGAAGCATTGTTCTCACTTTTAAATCTGAAAAAAAGTTCTCCAAAATCAGAATTTCCACTCGCGTTTTACGTTTTAGACCTTCCTGGACAATTTTGTCTCCGTGTCTGTCTGTCATAAAACCAAACGAAGTTATTGTCCGATTTCGATGAAATTTTCAGGGATTGTGCGGATTGGGGTGCAGATCGTCCCCTAGAAAATCGTTGCGTTGATAGTAGCCACTACGATATTCCTTGTCACAGCCATAATTTCTACATTTTCTACCCTATTTTAATAACATTTTCAGGGATTGTGCGGGTTGGCGTGTAGATGGTCCCCTAAGAGGGTAGTGCAAGGTGATTGATGATTTGAGTGATTGATGTTTTGAGATTGGCTACAATGTAGTAGGTATCATCCATACAAGCGGGTTATGGATACAATTAATGTTTGTGCCACACCCCTTGGTAGACATTTTTTAATATCACAACTTCAGAATATTGCAATGATTTCTCACTTTTTTAATTCCCGTATATTCGTGCTTTCACTTGGAGAAGGATACATTTCATAGTGTTTCAGTAACCTATCAGGCATCAACATCAAAAAGCATTGCCATTTCACCATGAAACAACAGAGAAAATGTGGAAACATCATAGCACAAGTGAAAGGAAAAATTTCAACAACATGATATCTACGAGATTTGTTGACTTAATATTTACAGTACTATTGAATGCAATTCAAGTTAGTACATTGTAAACAAAAATATACCGATGAATAAAAAATGATAAAACTAAATGTTTCCGATCAAATCGGATTTTTTGCTCTCCTGAAAATTAGGCATAAGTTAGATGTGCCATGATGCATCCTAAGGGACGATGTTATGTTTAAAGAAAGTCTGAAAGTTCCTGAAAAGGAGAAAGAAAGACTGAAAGTTCCTAAGATGTCAAAACCTATTTTTTGTTTCATCTCGAGCTGACATTTTTTCTTTTTGTTACCAACAATTCTACTTTTTTAAACTTTTGTGTAACAAGTGATAATACCTACTTCAAATTTTTGATAAAGAGAAAAAATAATAATTTTTATTGAGATTGCCCATCCAATAAGAATCAAAGTGCTGTGAGTCTTCTTCTTATTGAAAGATTTTAATTTCCTAAAGTTTGAATTTTGTTTTGCAATGAAACAGTGCATTGTAGCAATAATTTTCAATTAACAAAAATTTCATGTTATATTGCAAAATTTCTAACAAACGGCTCTTTTTTAATGACATTCTGACACTTTACTTCAGCATTTTAAGTACCTTGCGAGAATTTTAATCCTAGAATCAAACAAAAATTAAATCCAATACCTAGTCAACATTGTGCATCTCAGGAAAAAAATTACAGCAACCTTGTGCATATCAACGAAATTTTGTTAATCCCATTATTCGGGATTTTCAACTAATTATGACGAACATAGCTCCGGAGATTTAGGTTGAACAGCTTCCAGAAGTATTGCAATGGTTAAGGATTAAGAGGAAAAAAGTTTTTTGCTCGTCCTGTAAAATGATAAAAGTTGAGATGCACAATGTTGGAACTTAGACGACGAATTAAACTCTCAAAGAATCCTGAACTGCATCGAAGATCAAAGCATATAGCTATTCGACATTTTTTTGTTAGAGAGCTGATCAGCGAAAGTGAAATTTTAATCAATAAGATTGAAAGTCAAAATCAACTTGGAGATTTGTTAACGAAACCTTTAGCAAGACCTGCTCACGAAATTCTCTATAGGAGCCTTGGAATGTATTGAAGAAGGGAAGGTGTTGAGTTTTGAGTTTCTTCAATACATTATTGTTGTTAAGGTCGTTTCCTTGAAACAAGATCATGTTGTTAGTTGATTTTCGTAACGAATGAAATAACTTGAGGAAGAAACCTTGAACAGGATAGTGTTTGCTTTCAAACTTAGCTTAAGTTTAAGAGGCTTGAAGAGCAAAGTGAGTAAAAATTTAATAATTCTAAGAATATTGGCACCAACCGCAACGTTCTAGCTTGAGAAGATCTATTTCTATGATTTTTCAAAGTTTCGAATGTTTATGACGTCACAGTTGGCTGGGGGGTCCCGCCCAGGCGGGAGGGGCGCGAGACGTCATAAACATTCTTTGAAACTTTGAAAAATCACAGAAAAATATCTACTCATCCAAAAAGAGAACGGTTGGTGTCAAAATTCTCAGGATGAGGTCTACTTTCGATTAAAAATTAAAAAAAAATAAGGCTCATCCCCCATTGATAACGTGAGAATTGAATAATCGTTACACATTAATCAAGTGATTACCCAATGATTACCCAATTAATCGTACCTAGTGGACATCGATTTAAAGAACACCGATTATTTGACAAATTAATTGATTACTTTGATTAATCGATTAATAAATACCCATCTCCACATAAAAGGCTAAAATAGGTAGTATAATATACTATTATTGTAACTATAATATTATTATAGTTAACTAGCTGAAAAGCCAGCTAAAAGCAGAAAAAAACAATCGTAGATAAACACGTAATTTATTAAAGAAAAAATTCATGTCACGGCCTGGAATCGAACCCGGGTCCCCCACGTTCGGGCGAAATACGTGCATACGGTTGGGGTTTTATGTATGTAGATTCTCCGGAAATTCACTCATTCTGTCTGCACTAATAACAATTATTGTAATATTATTTCCAGTATCTGTTATATCTCTGGAGCCTGCGATTGAAAATCAATTCTTTGAGTGTTCTTCTGTTCCAATTAATCGCTTAAGAGCGTCCTCAAAACTACTCTCTTGCCAATATTCAACCCTAATCACTTGAGAGACACCGAATTATTTACTACCTCTCCTTGTCCCAAGGAACAATCGGACTACCCACTGATCTAATTAGGGTCGACCCCCGGTGGATTGGAAAGGACTAAACGCGTTTTCCACCACGACGAACAGCGGGAAATACGACAAGTGGAAATCGATTCCTAGAGAACCCCATTTGCGAAACGAATCGAATTGCCACGCCAGAGTGCGGGGGTATATCAGGGGATTTGGCACCTGGTTTCTTCCCTTCGCAGGTCTTTGGGGGAAGGCTTGAAAAGGAGGGAAATCCGTGAGTTTCGTCGATTGTGGTAGGTTGGTTGGTTTGTAGTAACTCAATATATCCCAGTGGCACCTGGACCTTTTCGGTTCACATCCCCGAGGAGGTTGTCGCCAATTTGGAGGTCCCACTTCGGCTGATTGGAACGCTTCTCGAATTTAGTGGGTGTTTCTGTGCGAACCGTCGGGGCGATGAAAACATCTTCCTGCTTCACGTCTGGTCTGCGAGTGGAATAATACAGAATTTAACGTGACTCCACCACATTACCACTCATATTCACTAAATAAATATCGTCCCTTTCATCCCAAAACCATGAATGTTTTGAAAAAAACGAAAAAAAAACTGATTTCAGTATTTTTTGATGCAATTTTTATAAATGAAGTCATTATAACTTCAATTTTTGGTACAATATATATTGCTGAGAACCGACAAATATTTTGGATAATACATATTTTAATCCACATTCATGGTATTGACTCATGGGAACTCAAGATTTATATGCTCACTTTCATAGTTTTGTCATAAAATAAATAGGTAGCGGATTTATTTTCACTTTTCAAGGTTTAAAAAGAAGTTCTCGTTATATTAGTTATATCTCTCAGTTATATTATTTACAATTTCAAATAAGTAAATTCAAAATTCAACAGACGTCCACAACATAATTTGACAGTGAACTCACCCGCTTGAACATCTACGTTATGGTTGTGTTGTTGTTGTTGTTGTTGTTGCGGTAGTTGTTGTTGTAGATGTTGTTGAGTTTGTACGTAAATAAATTATTCTTATACTATAATAAGTAACAATAAATTATACATTTTAAGGATTCACCCAAAATATGGCAAAAAACATGATGCGTCCCATTCACCACTTCATAACCAGAAAACCATTTGGGAAGCAATGCGCTAAAAGTATGAATGTGGTACTTCCACATGTGGTATTTCGTAACCCAGACCCCGATCAGAAATATAAATGCCAAAATCGTGAGTGGGCTCACACTATTTATGATTTTCGAACGAGTGCAAATAACATTCATTGCCACTATTGTTTCTACAGTTACAAGTTAAGGTCATGAATATTTTTGTAGTTTGGAAGAAGCTAGCTACCCAAGCTGTTGCCAACCCCAAAATTCGATTTTTGGCGCATTCTTGGTTTTGGCATGAAAGGGACGATATGTGATCATCCTTACCTCGACAATGGAAAGAATTCACAAATTCACAAATGTGTCCAACTGAAACTTTAGAAAAAGGAAACTTCCCCGCTTTAATGCTCCGCCTACGGTGAAATTTCTTCCGATTTGGAGTGGATTCCTATACCGATTTGAGATACCATACGAAGCAAGAGATTAAGATCAAACCCATTGCAGGATCTCATCTTAACGAACTTCTTTGCAGCAAGTATCCGAGCACCAATTGTATTTACACTGATGTATCACTCAGCAAAAACCGTGTTGACTATGGCTTTTATTTTCTTTCCAAATCAGGGGTTCTATTTACGCAGCTGAAGCATCCCTGTCAAAGAGGCTCAATGAATCCTACCAACAAACTGGGATATATTGAAAATCACATTTTTAATGGAGCGAATAAACTGATGCTGGCTGGAGTATCAACTGAACCTTATGGATTAGAGGTCATCAAGGCATCCTTGGTAACTCGTTAGTGGTTGCACTCGCCAAGCAGGCGATCTCCCATCAATTCTACCTTGCAATGTATTATGCAGGAGAGAGTACTTCTCATTTCGCATCATGTGGCCAAAGTATTGCATCTTGCGCCTTTTTACTGTGCTCATCAACTCCATCTCCTTATCTATGCGTCTTAGTATTCCAATATTGGTTGCTCTCTCCCTCCAAGGTACTTTCACAATCCTCCAATACGCCCACATTTCAAAATGTTCAGTGTACCGGCTCATTTGTTCGGTAAGCGTCCACGATTCGGCTCCATACAGGAGAACTGAAAAAATTCAACACCGGAGGATCCTGACCCGTAACGACAGGGAGAGCTGCCTGCTTGTCAACACCTTCTTCATTTTTCTGAACGCTGACCTGTTGTTCAATACGGGCGCGAATCTCATCCATATTGGTATTCTTTGCTTAGTTGTGTTCCGAGACACCTAAAGCCGGAAACTCGTGACACCACATGATTATCAAGTACCAACAGCTCTCCTTGGCTGGGTCGCTTGGATATCACCACTTCGTCTTGTGAGAGTTGAGGCTGAGACCCATTGCCTTGGTTCTCTCAAGAGCACTTGGAGATCAGTCATGCTAGAGGCCAGAAGAACTGTGTCGTTCTACACAGTTCTATTACCACACTATAGCTACAGATTCAAAAGGATCTTTCCTTACTCCCCCTCAAAATTTTGGTTTTCGGGAATGCCCTCCACCCCCACCCCGTCCATAAATATTCCTACAGGATCAATTCTTAACAAGATTTACCACAAAGACTTACCTCTTGGGACCCCTGCTTGATAGATAACCCCTGACGATGCTGGACATAATATCGATACCTTAAAGCACAAAGGCGCTATGTCCATCCATCTTCCAAATTTTTTAATTTCTTTTAACTTCAGAAAAACTCAAATTCAACAAAACTAATAAGTATTTAACTATGACTATTTCGACCTTCAAGACGATTATAGCTTGAAAATATATCGAGGAAATTAAAGAGTTTACTGTAAATAGCCATTATTTTAGGAATTTTGCACTGGTGATATCTTTTGCGTTTTTTCAAAACTCCGTTTTTGGACATAGCCACTTTGTGCTTTAAGGTATCGATATAATCACTAGTGCCCTTTATAATAGAGATCGCCGTCCGCGATTGACAAGGGTAATTTTAAGGTCAATTCATAATGCGGAGATTGCTCTCTGGACAATCCAAGAGTGAGATGGATTCGCCACTGAATCTACAGATGTTCGTCGCCTGGAAACGGTCATTCTAGATCTTCTGCTTCATCCTCAGAATTGAGTTCTTAACGAATGCACGACCGATGTTTCTATTCTATTAAAACACCTAAATATTGACCCCTATCAAACGTGTCAAAACCATCAAACTGCCCCGTTTCCTGAGGGTCATAAGGCCTCATCACTTCTAGGTCCAACTCCAAATTGAAGTGAAAGCTATAAAAACCCGACCCCCATTTTCTCCGAGACTTCCTGAGAAAAGGTGGTCATCCCGACAAAAACGCTTCCTCTTCGTACTGAAAGAGAAAAAAAGTTTTCTCCTCTCTAGGGAGAAAATTTTCTCTCTTCTCCCCCTTTGAAATTGGCCGTTCAAGGAGAAAAACTTGTTCCAAGGGTGAAGTGAAGACGAGAAAATAGAAAAGATAATGAAATGGTATTTGCTCTCTCTACTGAAATAAACCACCTACTAAGACCAGACGCAGAAAAACATTGCGTGGAACGCCGAAGGTACTTTTGCTTCTGCCGCACTCAATTTTCATTTGTGGGAAAAAAACCACTGGTACTAACGAGAATAAACACTCACCTAGAAGAGTTGGTTTCTTTTGAGTGTAAGAAGTTTGAAATGGACGACTTCAGAATGCAAAATTGAGTACTACTAATCCAAAAGTCAACTAGAAATGTGATAGACCAGCACTTAATTCCTCTAACGAGGATGAAGAGGAGTCCAGCTTCTCGACAGGTCGTGAAACTTTCTTTTGTGAAGTGAAATTTTTCATTATTTTCTTGGCAAAGTACCAAAACGTCATTTTTACGTGGTGTACCAACGAAACACCTGATCCGAAGAGTACCATTCTAGGATTAAGTTACGAATCGAAAAATTCAAATTGATAAGGTAAACAAATTCTTATTCTTGTGAAATTGCGCAGCGTGAATGCAAAAAGTCTGAAAAAATATTCGGGTGTGTTGGATTAGCTACAAAATACTATGAAAATATATTTTAAGGTGTTTTAAAAAAGGTGAATCCAGGAGTGGGATACGATTTTCAATCACCTTCAATCTGAGATTCTAAGGATTTTGCTTCCGAGTCTACCAAGGTAGCGGAAGCTTTGTTTTCACTTTTCAAGGTTTAAAAAGAGAGTTTTTCAAAATCGAAATTTCCACTCGCGTTTTACGTTTCAGACCTTTCTGAACAATTTTGGTTCCGTATCTGTCTGTCTGTGTGTCTGTCATGAAATCCTTGTAATCGGCATAACTATAAGATGTTATTGTCCGATTTCGAATGAAATTTTCAGGGATTGTGTGGGTTGGCGTGTAGACGGTCCTCTATGAAAATCACCACCCCCAGACTGATAGTAGCGTGAATAACGTGAATTCCTCGTAACAGCCATAACTTCCACATTTTCTATCCGATTTCGATGACATTTTTGGGGATTAAGTACGCGGAATAGGTTGCAGATGGTCCCCTATGAAAATC
The DNA here is from genome assembly GCA_009739505.2 of Apolygus lucorum. NCBI lineage: Eukaryota > Metazoa > Arthropoda > Insecta > Hemiptera > Miridae > Apolygus > Apolygus lucorum. The sequence continues at coordinate 19,794,982 of CM019172.2, read as the reverse complement.
ATTATCCCCGGGCTGATAATACCCACTGCGCATGTGCGAACGTGAATTCCTTGTAACATCCCATAACTTCTACATTTTACATCCGATGTCGACGAAATTTCCCAGGATTGTTCAGATTGGCGTGCAGATGGTCCCCTATGAGGGTAGTGGAGGGTACTTAGAGATTCACATTTTGAGATTAACTACTATGCATCGGATCATCTATACAATCGTGTTATGCATACGAGGAAACTATGTGCCACACCCACTTGGCACACGTTTTTTCATTTATTTTTATTTTTTATTTTTTTTTTAAATTTAAGGATTTTCATGTTTTGAATACATGATGGTGAATCGAAAAACGGACTCTACCGTGAGATTCAGAATCGAAAAGATAACTTGAAATTATGTGTCATGGTTTGGTAACTCGACACTTGCCAATAACAGTTTTTTCCGTTTGACAACAGTTTACGGTGTTTAAAAGTGATACTTACAAAGTTTGAGGACCAATTTTGGGTAGACTCTAGCGAATATTTAATTTAAATAGAGGACATATCCATTACCTAATGTTTCTCCCAAGAGGGAAGACAAATTTTTGAATCTATGTGATTTTTTTCTAGTTGATTGAAAAAATTGAATAGATTAAAAAAAGAAAATCACATTTGAAGGCTAGTGTTTAGAATTTCCAGTCAGTTGGTTTAACAATTCATTATATCCTGATGGCCGTACAGGTCCAATCCAACGTCCCGTTGAAATAATTGTTTCTTACAATACTATACGACGCAAACATGGTGAACAATCGAGCACATTGTCTCAAATTACTTACCAAGTAATTGAATTTCCAGAAATAAACTTATCGTTTCTCGGGTACCCGCCGTAATTAAACGAATAAAACCGGTCACAATAACCGGTATGATCGGGGACCTCGTAAACCCTCCATCTGATAGCTTTCTAAATGAGCTTTTCAATAATCTCCCGAAATCCTGCCGCAGACCTCGAGCTGGCCAACCATTCCACGCACATGGTCCCTAATTTTCACCCGCAATAATGATCTAGATATTTCTCAATTTCACTTATTTCTTGCTCCACGTGTGCGCACGATGAAAACGAACTGAGAAAAGAAAATTATCCGATAAATTTTGTAGTAAAATTGCAAAAGTCATTTTCATGGTGTTGATTCTAACGAAAGTTGTTTCAAATCGAAAGTGGTGGAAACCAACCCAAGCTCGGGGAAGAACATATTCCACCCATATAAATAAGTTACATGTTCGCTTGAAAATTATCATAACGATTATGACATTACCGCGTAGGACCTCATCCATATAATTATTTGATATTGCTAAGGTATTTACTATTAGACAACTTCATGTGAAAAACCTACTATTGTAATTCTTTAGGACACCAAACGTAATTTTTATCGCAGCCCCATTTGCTTGGAAATCAGGAATTTCTTGTTCATGGCGCCCCTCCGAATGTTTTATCATGCCTTGGTACATTCTTTGATTGAATTTGGTATTCTAGCATGGGGATCTGCTAGTCAAACTTACTTCGAATATTTATGTATTTTTCAAAAGCGAATTATTAAAATTTTATTGCATAAAAAGATGAGATTCCCAACTACAGAAGTTTTCAAATTATTTAATGTCCTAGAAGTGTCTAATATTTATAAAAAATAGTACTCATGCACATTTAAAACATGTAGACACATATGAAAGAATTAGCAGCTACTCTAGATCAGCTAGTAATGTGAATTTAAAGCTTCCGTTTCGCCTCACTACAAAAGGGCAACATTTTTTCTCTTAAACGGGAATGAAAATGTTTAATAATTTACCTAGTATAATAAAGCTTAACTGTCAGACGCTCACGCTGACAAAGTCTCATGTTTCTCCCTGGGAAACCGAATCGTTGCAATTCGACTCCGGAAAAGGTAAATCGACGGCGCCCAGGGAAAAAAATTCGTAAGGCCCACGTCGCCAAAAAACACGGTACATGGAGTCCCCTCTACGGTAAAATTTACCGCGGCCTGATTAGCGGAAATCTATCCCCGCTTTCGATAATCAGCCGGCAAATTGACGCCCAGGAAAAGCTCCTCATCCAACCAGCGAGGAGAGGTGGAAGGACTGGAAGAAAAATCACCAAAAATATTCGACCGCCCATATGTCCGAAGGAGGAATCGATTACGACCTACTGCTGAAAAGAGCGCAGAAAGAAGTAAATACGACCCCATCAAAATCATTAAATATGAAAACACCATACTATTGTGTGTTTGGGAAAAATCCGCGCAAAACGGATGGAGTACCAGAGGTGACACCACCAAAAGATAATCAGACAAGAATTAAGAATATTAACGACGAACAAACAAATCTCCCAAAAATTCTCCACGAAGTGTTCGAACAATCCAAAAAATTATACAATAAAAATAGAAAACAAAAATCGTACATGAAAGGAGATCTTGTCCTGATTATGGTGACATTCTCCAAATAATTATAATTCGTCTATTAAGGAATTCATTAAGAAAGAATTTTTTTGACATTCTTTAATAGAAGCATTGTATTTCTTTTGGTGTCAAAAACTCTGAAATAATAGATTCGGGAACGTCTGGATCTCAGGGGAAGCAAAAATTATTCAAACTCAATTTTTAAAAAAGTACGCCGAGGTCTCTGATCTGGGATATCATCGATTTGTCTCTTACTTCTGCCCACAGTAAAACCACGAAAACAAGCCAGGGGTTTTCTGTGCAAGAAGAAAAGACAAGAAGACAAAACCCTTTCGTTTTTCATGCCAACACCGAACATAGAGTCATAAAGTGCGCTGGAAGTTATGCTTAAAAAAGCTGTGATTCGTACTTCCAGATCTTTGCTCCTGGTTTGTATTTTCATGAGCTCATTGGTTCATTATTTTCAATAATGAACCTTTGGCATCGACCAAAAAAAAAAAAAAAAATGTTTACACCCCCTCAAAATTTGATGATTCACGTTTCAAGGTACGTAGAATCCAAAAATCGAATAAAAATTTGGCCGTCCGTCCGCAGTACGCGGCACTTTTGCCACTTAGCATTGACCGATTTTGATGAAATTTGGTATATACGCTCCATTTGGGGTCTAGTTGTGCCCCGAAGCTTTTGGTTGATGTAGGTCACTTCTAAGGGTTCCAAAATCAATTTTGAAATTTTGAAAACGCCCTAACTCAAAAAATGTCGATATAAAGGTATTGTTTTTCCTTCAATTTAACCCATTAGTGACCGTAACTTTTTTTCCCTAAATTTTTTGATGAAAAGTAAAATGTCTCATATTACGTCTAGAAACACTAGAAAAATAATTTTAAAAATTTCGGCGTACCAAAAGGTGGTCAAAAGGGGTGTGCCCAAATTAGCCCTCTGGGCACTCAGCGGAATAAGGGAGAATGAACATGTACGATCAATTTTTTTTTATCAGTGTATTAAAGCGTATAAAATAGTAAATGTTCTGGAACAAAAATTAATAGTACGAGCAACTGAAATATAATATTTAAAATTTGGAGTGGAATGTATCAAAACAGTCAATGCACAACCCCAGCTTACACTTCTTGCACATTGTGCACACTCTAGCAGTGCAATTTATCCCAGCACACCTCTTCCTCTTCTTCCCCTCTGTGTAGCAAATGTGGTGGTCCATATGGTCAAAGCGGATAGCATCAAAGATCCTAGATGTGGAAATATGTCTTCCAGAAGGCCCTGGATGTCTTCGAGCGACAGCATAGCGAGTCAAGTATGTCTGGGCCAATTCTCGTCTGAACTGGATGGAGTTGCGATACTTTGGAGCTCTTTTTGACAATATCCACGCATTTTGGATGGATGCGTCAATCACCCAGGAAAATATAGCCTACCACCATTTCTTATTTCGTATTCCGTATCTTATTTCGTACAGTTATTTCGTATCTTCAATATTCCCCAACAAAAGGTCGATCGCGTCTTGGAGGTTCACACCAGGTCTAAAAAGAAATATAAGAAATTATAAGAGATGGTGAAAGTCATTAGATTGGTAATAATAAACAAAAATATCATCTCGAAACAAGATCAATCATATCTTTTGAAATAATAATCACGACATGCTTATGATGGGGAAAATGTCGCCAAGTGCCCAGAGGGCTAATTTGGGTACACCATGATACAGTTCACTTTATCACGGAACTGCCATGGAATATTTACTTAGTTATATACTGCTTCTCGTTTGGTAACAATCATAAAATAAAACTATGCACAGAAATACCGTCAAATTAAAAATTTGAAGTACTTACGCCAATAAATGCCGCAGCCCGTCAACGTCCAGATTTTCACTCATCTCGGAGATAGAATAAACCACACTAAGCAATGAATTCAACCAAACTAACTGAATACCTAACATGGTGAGGGTCTCAGGTAGCTAGTATGACCAGAAACTAAACTCTAAAGTCCAAAGTACACCAAGAATTCGGAGAACTTTGAGTCCAGGTTCGCCGTTCCGCTACTAGCCCGCTGGGCACTAATGGGTTAAGATTCTATAGAATTTTTAGAATTTTTTGAGACCACGCGGAGCTCTGTAGGACAAACCGTTCGCTCTCTACGAAAATTTAAGGGTTTATATTGAAATAGATAGGTATATATAAATCAAAACACGAGTGTGAATTGCAAAAGAGGCCTAATCTCCGTTCAAATTAGAGCTGACCGAAATGCAATCAATGGTTGGTGATTTTGATTTTTTAAATTTTTTTTTTTTTGATTTTTTTCATTTATTTATTTTTTTTATTATTATTATTTTTTCTTCTTCATATTGGATGGTTGGTGATTTTGTAGACGAGTGATCTATATAGAAAAATAATAAACCATTTTGTAATAATTTGCAGCGTTTTTTTTATTGTGATGCCCAATTATTCCAGTTTTTTAATGAATGGTACAACGAAGCAGTTTAGTTATTAAAAATATATAGTTTTAATTAATTCACAGGATATTTTCGTAGTTTTAGAATACGGTCGTTGTTCACTTTTTCACGCTGTTTCAATGAGGTAATTGTTTTCTTTCATCGTTTTAAGTTGTTTTCTATCCATAAAAAGTTACCTCTAACCAACTCATGGCAAAACCATTTATAAAGCTGGTCGAAAATTAGTATAATATTACGAATCATAAGGTGCCACATCCCAGTGTGCCGGAAACCGTACACTAAAAGCAGCGTGCTATTCTAGGGTTTGGTGACTGACTGACAGTTGTATGGGATGTTACTTTCCTCGCTTTCTTTCTTAGCTTAGGCCTGAGATCCAACGTTCAGTAATTCCGATTTATCAGCGTACAATCGCCTCCAGACCTGGAAAGTACAGAGTTTCATTTATCCAGCTTATTCTATCCACCCATGAAGTATACTTGATGTGTAGGAAGTGCTTCATCTGCGTACTTCAGGAAATTGGGGCACGTTGTGCCCCTTACTTTACCCATCCTATTCAAATAGACTCGGTATAGGAAAGTCCGTGTCGCGAGAGGAACGGTTTAACCTCTCTCAACTCCCTTAGCACCTACGAGTACAATACCAAGCTTTCAACATTGATTAATGCTAAATAACTCTCGAGTTTGCAGGGTTTGAGTTTTTGCTTGGACATTTATAGCTTATTCTATCTTACTCCCCCCCCCTCAACAAATCCTGTCCCAATATCATTCTCCCGACAAACGCCACGGTTCGTGGCTTCAAAATAATATTGTGGATGTAGGTTAATAAAATACAACACCTTTTTCAAAATCAAATAAATTTGTCCAACAAGTTTCATAAAATTACAAAAAATCAAAGCAACTACATTCTGACGTAGTTTTTTCTCACAATTTTATCTTACACGATTATTAAAATATAAATATAAATACATCCGACGGTTGCGAACAAGGAAGAAGAACTTATTCTACAGGAAGCTTACGCTAAGATCTATTTCGGCTAAAAGGTGCAAAGATCGAAATGGGTAAAGGATTTTCTACGACTCTTAAATGTTTTGTACAATAATCAATGAAGGTGGAGGATGTTCTAGCACAAGCACCACAAAAACATCATCACGATCTGGCTACTTCTTCTGCATGATACAAATGTTTGAACTTCAATTTTGAAATCTATATCCGGCAATTTCTAGAGATTTATCATAAAATAAAATTTTGAAATATTACAGAATTTATTATGTTCTCTTCCTATTTCAGAAATACGACTTTCCCGAGAACAAGCATTCATTTTTTGTGTCACTAATGCGACAACACCCTATAAATTCGCTACCACGCGTGAAAAAGGGGATAAGTCACTTTTTGGTGAAAATGGGGTTATGTTCATTTCCGAGTATATTTGACCTGTTCTTTCATTTGCAATAACGAGCGAAGTCGTATCTGCTCTAGTTTCGCCAATATAAAAATCAACCAAGGGGCTATGTCACCTAATGGTTAGCGGTAATAAAGAACTAAGTCGATTTATCTCGTTATTCACGAACACCGTAGCATTTTCTCAAGGTGAAAAACGAGATAAGTTGACTTAACCCCTTTTGATAGTTTCCAACTATGTTTTATCTCTCAGTGTGAGCAGGGTCAAGTCAACATAACTCCACCTGTTGTCGAAAACTACAGTATTTTTTTAACACGGAAAAAGGGGTAAGTCGACATATCTCCTCCTTCCCCCTAATTTCTAATAAACTTCAATACTCATGGCAATGTTTCGAACTTGACATAGCCCCCATTCCAACCAACGTCGGCATTGAATAATGCTTTACGAGTGTACGAAGGTTGGTATGAGAAGAGGAATAAGAAGAACTTGCAGCGGAAGTAACAATAGCGAGGTTACAGTTCAGTTTTTGTTTACCAACAACTGCATGTGCGAGCCAGTTCGTTTGGTTCTTCGGCCGGTTTCGTTTTGTTAGCCATTCGGTTTCAGCTTTGTAGAGCAACTTGTTAGTAAATGTGTGTGTACAAGTGGTGTTTGGTTCAAACATGAGTGGTATACGAGAAGGAATGAAATCACGGGGCAAACTCATTTTGAGCATGCTGAAATGTGAAGAAACACCAACACCAGCTGAAAGTAAGTAGCACGTGTACATCCTATTTTTTCAAAAAGTTCACCTTGCTAATGTTTTGTAGATTTACCATCCTTTTTCTCATCAACCTCATGCCACCTGATATTTCTTGCAGAATTGAACGGTGTTAGTCTGATATCGTGAAACCAAGCACTTTGCTGGTTTCCTAACCAACCGTTGGTTCACCGTGACTTTTTTTTCTGGTTTCAGTCCCATGCCAGCCTTTAGACATAGAGAATATTCCGGTGATTTTTGTCGAAGATGGCGTTGAAGTTCATGATGACGTCAACATAAATGTTACCGGTACGTATTCATTACAAATTGTTCAACCTTTATCTGTCTTTCCTTTCACTCCTACTAATTTTTGGAATCTCAAGTTACCTACCAGATCTTGATTGTTTAACATAATTGAAAGTGAATATCATTATTTTAAGGAGAGGAAAACAGCATGTCTGGTTGTCCAAATCACGTTTTCTCTTTTTTCAGATATTACAACACCAGCCCTTCCCTTAAACTCGTATTCAGACTGCAATTACAAAGTACGCGATCACGATACTCTGAGAGAAGGAGCCCATGACAAGCTAGGTGCAAGAGATGAAGGTTTGTCTTCAATCCAGTCTGGTAGTGAATTTAGTACCTCATTCCTTTTTCTACAATTTTACCATGCTCATCTCATCCTACTTAGAAAACTAATAAATGTAAATTTTGGCTAGGCAACTCTATCACAAACTTTCTCTTTTTTCAGAAGTCTCTGAACTTCACTATAATTCAGACGATACTGACAGAGATCCTGACTTTGAAGCTGAAAGCTCAGAAACGGAATCTGATGAGGATTCTGATCACAACAGGAAACCAAAACGTGCCACAATCCAGGAACAGGGACCAACAGACTCACTACAAAACGAACTGGGACCACCAGGTTCCTCCTCATTACGAGAGGAACAGGGACGGGAACCAACTGGTTCATCTCTAGTACCAGAAAATCAGGGCCGAGAATCCACGTATTCATCCTCACCACCACCTGTTGATATAGTAGAAGAAGGCACTAGGCGAATAAAAGACACCAGAAATAAGCGGTCCATAAGAAAAAGGAAACGGAATTCAGGGGAGGCGTACTTCACAAAGAAGGGGAAACTGGTGGAAGCTCGAAAGATGAGGGACTTGAATAGCTGTCGGAATAAATGCGCCCAAAAATTTGATGCGATTACTCGAATGGTCCTTTTCAACGAACTATGGAATATGGGCGATTATAACAGACGATCTCAGTTTGTATCTGATCTCATAGAAATCAGGGAGAAGAAGACAACTCGTATTCGACTCGGAACTGCAGAAAATGAGAACACAAAAAGGCGGAACAGAAACAGAACTCTGTCCTACTACTTCAGAATCAATGGTGTTTTGAACCAAACTTGTAAAGATTGCTTTGTTAAAACATTCTCCATCTCCAACAAGTTTATTGAAACAATTCTCAAGAAGAAGCAGAACACCGTGTCAGGTAGTGTTCAAGAAGATGGAAGAGGCAGACACACTCACCAGAGGAAAGTTGAGGATGACCAAATCGAATTAGCAAAGGAGCACATACTTTCAATACCCTCATACGAGAGCCACTATACGAGGAAGAGATCAGCTAAGAAGTACCTCCCTTCATACTACACTCTTTCAATGTTATATTCCGAATTCAAGAATAAACATCCAACGTCAAAGGTCTACAAAAAGCTCTATGTTAAAACATTTCATTCGTTGAATTTGAAGATTAAACAACCTAAAAAAGACACATGTGGAACCTGTGACAAGTTGCAATCGAAAATTCAGATCGCAAGCTCAGACAGTAACTGCATAGCCCTCATTGAAGAGCTAGACGTACACCATAAGATGGCAGAAGAAGGATATACTGCCAAGTCACAGGATAGGGAAGCGTCCAAAGACGATCCCACAAAAAAAACCATCTGCTTCGACCTTCAGCAATGCCTCCCTACTCCTGATCTACAGAGTGGAGAGTCCTTCTACAAACGACAGCTGTGGACATACAATTTGACGGTTCACGACTGTGACATCTCCAGTGCATACTGCTATGTGTGGTATGAATCATTGGCGAAAAGGGGGGCTAACGAAATTGCATCATGTATGTTCCGATACCTTACATCAGAGCTTGAAACATCTACCACTCACGTCACTATGTACTCAGATTCGTGCTCTGGTCAAAACAAAAACAGCTACATGGCAGCAGCCTGCTTTGTCGTGCTTCAGAAGTCTACAACCCTGAGGACCATTGACCACAAATTTCTACTTCCTGGACACACGCACATGGAATGCGATACTGATCACAGTATCATCGAGAGGAAAAAAAAGAAGACGAAGCTGAAGATGGAACATCCCCACGATTGGGCAAATCTGATGAGGCAGTCAGGGGATAAGACTCCTTTCCATGTTTTTGAACTGGAACAATCGGAGTTCTATGATTTTGCTGCCCTTTACAAAACGTCTCTGACCAACCGAACGAGTGGACAGTTCAACTGGAGGAACGTTAGGTGGCTGAGATATGAAAGAGGGACAAGAGATATTCTGTACAAACTGTCTCTGAGCATTGAAGAATCCTTCCAAAAAATTTCATTTGAGAAAAGAGGCAAGACATCAGCTTTACATCCCCCTCAAGCATACAAAAGCCCTGTTCCAATAGCACTAGCAAAGAAAAAAAATTTACTAGAACTGCTTCCCTACATCTCCCCATCTCTGTGGGGTTTCTATCAATCCATACCTGCCGATGGAGAACAACCAATGGTTTATCCTGATTCCGACTCTGAAAGTGAAACAGATTGATTGATTGTATATATTTTATTTTTTAACCACCAGGGTGCAATCAGGGCCTTGTGGCCCTCTCTTACATTGCCCCTGGATGAGGATACAATAAAAATAATACATTGCTTCTGACAGATTAGGTACCTACGTAACTATTATATGATTTTGTAATTTTACAATCTTCTTTTCTTTAGGTATTCTTTTAAATTTTATTAAAAATAAATTCAAAATAACTTTGTTTCTACTTTTAATTTTCACTTTCACAGTCTCTGCTCTACTAAGAGTTTTTTATATCCATTTTGAAATAACTGCTAAGTGAAGTCCGTCCTATTCAAAACTTATATTTTTCTTCGTGATGAGATTAATAAAGAGTTATTTTTCACTGAAAGAATCTTTTCCGTTCGCTAAACTGAATTTTTATGATTGATTTCTGTTTCCTCCATCTGGTATAAAAGGGGTTAAGTCATGATTTCCATTGTGTCAGAGGGGCTATGTCAACAAAAAAATAGTTAATTTAACTCTGAGTAAACAATTGAACTCAGAACTAGGTTCAGGTTAGCAAAATTAGCGTAACTAAGAAAAAACAGGTCGCGTATACCGTTTTGAGCTCCCGAGAAAAGGTAGGAAATGTTGAGTGAAACTTCAAACGCTGATTTCTCAAAATGACCAAAATTGACTTATCCCCTTTTTCACGCGTGGTAGCGAATTATCAACAATTGGTTTCAAAAAAAAAAAAAAAATAAGGGCGATTACAAAGGTCAAAGTGGATTGAACGTATGAAATCGAGTTGATGAGTGAAAATGTTAGTCGTATTCTGCTCCTATGGTGATGCTGATGCCGTTTGAGACGATGCGTGTGGAGTGGTACCACGAATTGGTATCGAGAACAACTGCGAACAGAAAAAGTAATGAATTGCATACATTAGAGGAGAAAAAAAAATTATCATTAAACATCGTAGGAATAAAAATATGTTTTCGGTCATAATCCATTTTAGTGAATTTAACCCTCCCATATCAATTTTTAACCCCATATTCCATCGAATTTTCCAAAATGTGAAAAATGGGAGAAAATACAGATTGACTCGATCAGAAATAAAAGAGAAAAAAGTCAACCTTCAAGAATCCCCCAAAGGGGGGGGGGGGATTCCCTTGGGTCTCCCTTCTGATAAGAGACCCAATGAAAGTGAGGGGTAAAGTGACACCAAACTACTAATTTTAAAGACATAAATTCAAAAATTTTATCCACTGTTTCCACCTCAAATTTTCTACCTTCCAAAGCCCCCAGCACTGAACCAATTTGTATGGAAGGTATTTTCTGCTACAAAGCATCCAAATATTCAATGAGAACGTCCAGGCATTCTTGAATGCCTGATGCTTCATTGTATGAATTTCGTAATAAATTCCGCCGGACACTACAGTCCATAAGTTACCACTTGTTATCAATGGTTATCAATGACCTTAAGGAGGAATGCGGCCCTGATCAGTTGTGTGCTGGAATGAAATCTAGAGTGGAAGGAGCTATCCATGGAATGCTTAAAAAGTTTGATGACAATGAAACAGAAGGAATGCTCCTTATTGACGAGACAAACGCTTTCAATTCTCTAATCCGGCCTTTGGCTCTTTGGAATGCTCGGAACTTGTGGCCAAGATGTTCAAGATTTTTGTTTAACACATACAGAGGCTTTCCCATGACGGTTTTCAGACAAAGTAACGAAATCATACTCAGCCAGGAAGGGACCACTCAAGGAGACCCATTGGGGATGATGATGTACGCCGTCGGAACCCTCCCACTCATTCGAAATCTTAAGTGCAACAGCTACCAACAAAACTGGTACGCCGATGATTCGGCATGCGTTGGGAAACTCAGTGAACTAAAGGCATGGTTTTCCCAGTTACAGATTGAAGGGCCTAAGTGGGGATACTTTCCAGAGGCCAGTAGAAGCTACTTAATCCTCAAGCCTGGGCTAGAGAAAACGAGGCTCACGCCTTATTTGAGGGCACTAATCTCAGAATGGTAAACTCTCAACGTTTCCTAGGCGGCCATATTGGAGATCAGACCTCAGCAGCCGAGTTTGTCAGAGCCAAAGTTCAGGGATGGGTCGAAAATACAAAGAAACTGGCCACTGCCACAAAACAAAGCCCTCAGGCTGGTTACGTGGCATTCACAAAATCATTGTCCAGAGAATGGGTGTTTTTACAGCGAGTTGTAGGAGAGTGTTCTGATGAATTCGAACCTCTAAGAGACTGCATCCGCCGAGTCTTCATTCCAGCGCTTGTGGGAGAAGCTGTCAGCAACTGGGAAGCTGAACTCTACGTGTTACCTGTCAAAATAGGAGGATTGGCCCTGGATCCAGTTAGAACAGCCAGTGTGAATTTTAATGCTTCAAAGAGGTCCACCTGCATGTTGTCAGTAGCCCTTGAGACTGGAGGGAGCTTTGATCACAACCAGCATGAAGACCGGGTGCGAGAAGTACAGGAAGAGGAGAAACCCCTGAGCATAGCTGCTGCCATAGCTAAACGGGAAAGGCTGCTCCAAGACAGTAGTTTACCTCACCGACGGAAGAGAGCCATGGACAGGATCTCACAGAGCCACCATTCGTCACAATGGCTGACAGTAATACCACTCCATCGGGACGACCTGGATCTTTCACCGACCCAATTCCGTGATGCCCTCGCCGTGAGATTTGGACGTGAACCGATCGGACTCCCTCGCCATTGTGATGGATGTGGGGCTCAAATGTATTCAGACCATGGGCTAAACTGTAAGAGAGGAGGCTTAGTCAAGCAAGGGCATGACCAAATAAGAGACCAATGTGCGAAAATGGCCAGCCTTGCATGGAGGTCAGTTGGTCTAGAACCCGTCATGGTAGAAGGTGAGGAGGGAAATCCGCGGCTGGTAGCAGATATAAAAATTCACGGAGTGTGGAACCAGGAGAGGACGGCGTACTTCGATACCCGGGTCGTGAACCCTGACGCCCCCTCTTATGGTCCCCTCGACTGGAATACTATCGCCCAGAGCGCTGCAAATGCCAAGCATAGAAAATATGACGCAGCTGCTGAGGACCTGAGAGGCTCGTTTACCCCCCTCGTGGTAGCCTGCGATGGAACTCTCCACAAAGAATATGACAGATTCCTGAAGAGGCTGGCAGAGGTACTGTCCGAGAAGTGGGCCAAGCCTCTCTCTCAAGTGACCTGCTGGGTACGTGTCAAAACACAAATGGCCGTAATCCGAGCAGTGTCGATGAGACTTCGTGGATGCCGAAGGAGAGTGCGGTGCTTAGGACTTGAGGATGGTGCTCTAATGCCTACATAACCCTTCAACAACTTCATTCATTTAGATCTTAAAGTAGTAAATTCAAAATTCAACAGACATGGACATCAAAATTTGACAGTGAACTCACTACATAGAAACATCACTGTTATGGCTGCTTGTTTTAGTTATGTTGTTACTGTTGTTGTTGTTGCTGAGTTTGTACATTTATCAACAAAATCGTGAATATCAAGTTTCATATTAGGGAATTAACTCGTCATCAATAGTAATAATACACGTTTCATAGTACGAGTATGTGTACCTTCAAGAGTGGAGAATACGGAGGAAACTAAGATAAACACAGACAGATATAACAAAAAAACCTCTCGTAGCAATTATGCTGAGGTCCGGTGTGGCTGTAGGCGATGGGGCGCGCGTTCTTTGGTGGTTGGGTTTGTACCGACTTCTGCGGGAGTCGTGGGTTCGAATCTTGCCGCCGGGGTTCGTACGTTCGTGTGCCCGGGGTACATCGCCCCCCTCGTCACAACCCAGGGCGGTGAGGCAGTGGGAAGCCATGAGCGAAATCATCAGAAAACAAATCTAATCTTCCCTTTGGAAAACAGCTGATGCCAGAAATGGCAGTTGGACGAAAATCCAACCTGAAATGGCTGTTTACTTTATTTTTACTTTTTAACTTCATTCCCAAAAAGCTCACTCACAATTTGTTACTCACGAAATTGAGTCGCCAGACCCTTCAGTCCATAAGTTACTTTACTCGTCATCAATAGTAATACACGTTTCATAGTAGGAGTATGTGTACCCTCAAGAGTGAAGAATAAGGAGCGAACTAAGATAAACACAGACAGATATAACAAAAAACCTCCCACCGGAATTATCCCGAGGTCTTGGTATAAGGTGTTTTTCACACCGAGAAAGATCGTGCCTGGAGGCCCTGAAGGGTTGGCGCTAATGAAGACACATACCTACTCCCGAGAGCAGGGTGACGTCACTAAATGAACGAACCTCATCTTCAAGGAATACTAAGCATCTCGTCAAGTAAACACGGAGGAACAGAACGGTCTCGTCAGGAGAATCGTGCATCTTGGATATTCCACTCGTAGTTTCATAAATTATGGAATCCGCTAAATTACTGCTCGTTACGCTCGAAAAGATGACCTTTAAAACACGTAAATTCTGATGACGTTGGCGGAATTTCTTGTTGATGCATTTATCCATAAATATCTCGTTAGGCACAAACCCTTTTCCATGAATAGATCGGGAGAGAGATAGCGCAACACGCACGCGAAAGTGATGGTATACGATTTAGTAATGATTGTCGCCTTGTACTCAAGACCGTAAGGAGAGAGTCTCATCAGTGTTGAACCTCTATAATCCCCAACCAACTTCAACAAGCTGGTTCAACGGAAAAATTAATTTAAATTCAATATTCAACAAATTGTCAACACGTCTAAAATTCAAACATAACAGCACATTTCGATCCGACATTTCGCAAAATTAATTTGAAATCTAAATTAAAACTCCAAAATCCGTGATAAAAATTCCAAAAATAGAAAACGGACATACCTACAAGAAATTGTAACAAATATTCGAAATAAATTGGGATGTCCCTATTAGAACAAGTAGTTATGTTATCCATGGTAATAAATGGATGGGGTTACTTCCGCTAGTTATAAAAATACAATTATTATCTACGTACCTCATTGGAGAATCCTTCGTAACAGCAAGTCGAGTACAGGAGGCGAGCGCTATCGATGTAAGGACATCATCTTCAGGTTGTCGAGAGAGTACTAAAGTTTGTCAGTCAGTCGTTCTATTTATACAGGGTGTTTCACGAAAAGGTTACACCCCCCTTCATTTCCGCAAAATACAGCGTAAAAAATTTCGATCAACGCAATTCTTCATGATTTTTTGTGAGGATCTCAGGAAAAATACTTTTGCGCAAAAAAGTTGCGCGCAATCGTGCGCAATTGACACTAACTTCATTTTTTCAAATGGAACCCCCCCTTTTTTACTACAGATTCGGATTCTACGTAAAATTTCATGAAAAATTCATACCCGAATCGGTTTGTTTTATTGCGCGCAACCTGGCTTTTTGAACGCTCTAAGTTGCGCAACTCCACAATTGCGCAAAATTTAGGTTTAGGAGAACCCTAAGTGTGGCACATGTTTTTCCATAATTTTATCATGCTGAATCACAAGGTGTCATCCGTTTTGAGGAAGACCAAGATTTCAAGAGGAAAAATTAACATTTCTTTCACGAAAACATCAGTTTTGTGGTCGAAATCATGTTTATTTTTTATTTTCTCACCTCCTTTTGAACCACGGGCTTGGGGCCGTCTACGGTGGAGTTGAAAATAAAAACTGGTAGCACGATCATGCTTGAACTGAATAAAATTGCCTAAAAACTCATAACGATTAAAAGAGCGATTTTGTCACTAATAACAACCGAATTTTTGGCCGCCATTTAGAAAAATTCCAGTCAAATTGAAAAACGGATGACACCATGTGATTTAGCGTAAAAAATGATGAAAAAACATGTGCCACACTTAGGGTTCTCCAAAACCTAATTTTTGCGCAATTGTGGAGTTGCGCAACTTAGAGCGTTAAAAAAGCCAGGTTGCGCGCAATAAAACAAATCGATTCGGGTATGAATTTTTCATGAAATTTTACGTAGAATCCGAATCTGTAATAAAAAACGCTACAAATTATTACACAATGGTTTATTATTTTTCTATATAGATCACTCGTCTACAAAATCACTAACCATCCAATATGAAGGAAAAAAAATCAAAAAAAATCAAAAAAAAAATTTTAAAAAAAATCAAAATCACCAAATATCGATTACATTTCGATCAGCTCTAATTTGAACGGAGATTAGGCCTCTTTTGCGATTCACACTCGTGTTTTGATTTATATATATATATAAGTAGTAAGTGGGCACGTTGATCACACTTTCACTTGAAGCTCTGATGTTTTTACTTTCGACTTGAAGCTCTGATGTTTTTACTTTTGACTTGAAGCTCTGATGTTTTTACTTTCGACTTGAAGCTCTGATGCTTTTTATTTTCTGTTAAATCCTGTTAAAAATACTTTTCTGTTAAATCCTGTTAAAAATACTTTTCTGTTAAATCCTGATAAAAATTTTCAACAAAAAACATCAGAACACATTTTTTAACACAAAACATCAGAACCAGTGACTTTTTCGGTCTAGCGACTTGAATTCCTGATAAAACTTTTTTCAACACAAAACATCAGAACCAGTGACTTTTTCATTTGGGGGGTAAGTTTAAAGAATATTTTTTCCCATTAGAAACTCTAAAAAATTACAGTAGGTTTTAATTTTTAATGACAGGTGCCACTAAAAATTGTATATATTAATTATAAAATGTTTACGTTCAATACCCCCAAGGCAAGGTATCAATAATATCGGTTTCTTTGTTTTCAATTATATTTCGTTTATCATACAGAAATTTAAACTCTTTTTCCACTTCTTTGTTTACTAATGTTTTATCTTTTACATTTCGCGTAATCATGTTATATTTAAGCTTAACGTTGTTTATTTCTTTCGTTAAAACTTTGTTCATAGTTTCTCTATTTAATGATTTTCCATTTTGGTAATTTAAAGTAAATCCTTTAATTTTAATAGTTTCTTTCCCTTGATTGGTTATATAAGCGTAACTCTTTGGACCAGTACTAATCCATTCTACGATGTGATTATTTTTTCCCAATTCATCAGTCCACTCACCTAACATACAACCTGTTTTTACAAGAGTTTTTCCATCATCAATGTAAACAATACTATCAGTATCATAATACGCAACATTATCTCCCAATTTATCAAGCATATCATATAGTCTCAATCTTGCATTTGATGTAGTAAAAGCTGCAACGAAAACATTTGTTGAAAAACTATCTTCGATGTATTGATTCAAAAATTTATAAGATATTTGTACGATATTGTCATTCAGAAAAAGGCATGAGCCAATTTCTAGGCTGTCATCTAAAAGTATATCGTACCATCTTGTTATATCAACAACATATTCCGATTGCACCATGTTCAATCTTTGCCCAAACTTTCCCCACAAAGAATTCAAGCAAATCTTTGCTACTGCTCTTCGTCCAGGATTTGGTTTAATACTCTCTTTTTCTAAATCTATATCGAGACTTTCTCTAACGCTTTTTATATATTCTTCAATAGTTTCAAAGTCGCTTTCCCACGGACTAGTCTCTAGTTTTATTTTCATAAATTTTTTTACATATTCTTTGAACAATTCATTACTTTTTTCTTTGAAATGCCATACTTCGTAAATTTCTTGAATCTTATAACCTTTTTCAATAGCTTTATTTACTTCATCTGTAGTCCAAGTATCAACCAGAGCTCTTTCATTTTCATCGTGTGAACAAGTATTACATTTATCTACAAAACATTTTTCGCATAAAATAAATAGAAGTTTATCTCTTTTGATCGGTAGAACTGGGTGATATAATTTTTTAGGAGGTAATATTTTACATTTGATTAATCCGTACCAATTTTCATCATATTTCTCAGGTTTATGAATTTTTGTTGGATGAC
The DNA here is from genome assembly GCA_009739505.2 of Apolygus lucorum. Taxonomy (NCBI): domain Eukaryota; kingdom Metazoa; phylum Arthropoda; class Insecta; order Hemiptera; family Miridae; genus Apolygus; species Apolygus lucorum. The sequence continues at coordinate 19,777,326 of CM019172.2, read as the reverse complement.
CTAAGGGATAATAATCGAAATATTGAACTGTTGGATACAAACTACAAACATCGATATATCTTAATTTTTTATTTACGACTTTCAATTTACTAGCATTCGTTCTACCACCATAGAACGCATCTCTAGGATTTAATGGTTCAATAACGCTTATATTTTTATTTAATGATGATTTATAAGCTTTCGATTTTAACCAAATACATTCCCACTTTTCTATCAATTTAAAACCGGCATTTTTTATTTGATTACTCCTTTGATTAGTTTTTTCTAACAAATCGCCCATAGTTTCATTGTTTACATTATTAACAGTATCTTCGTGGAAACATTTTTGACATCCATGCCAAAAACAACCATGATACTGGTACACGGTATTTGTTGTTTTATCGTAACCATCAACCTTTGCTCCACAAATTGTAACTTCTCCTCCGTTTAAAGCATGTTGTACATTTTTAAAATTACTAAGCCAAGATATTGAACCTTTACTAAATGTTTCTTTTCTAATTTCTTTATTCACAGCGATAGTATTTTCTTTGAGATGCATTGACCGAAAAATGGCCATGCAAACACTCGCTATAGTTAAATATTGGAAAGGATCGATATTAGCTATGTCTAAAAATTGCTTCCTAAATTCAATACAGCCCCTTCGCAAAATATCGACATCTGATTCACAATATTCTAATATTTCTTTCTGAAAGTCGAATATATAATTTTCCTTTACTTTTTCAGCGTGCCATTTCAAAAATGCTTTTCTTACTTCGGGTTTCATTGAATCAGCCCCATAAAATTTAGTATCAGGAATTGGCCCAACGTAATTTTGATTATCTCGAGTATTGAAATAATGGGGAAAATATCCTTTTTTTAGTTCTGTTAATCCGAACGTTTTCGGAAAAGCAGATAACGGAGATGCAACGAAGTTAGAACTATCAATTACTTTTATCATTCTGCGAATATCCAACAACATTAATTTGCTTCCACTATAAATTGTGTAAGGTTTCAGAGTATTTTCTACGCAATATTTCAGAATGAAATGGGAATCGTATCCTTTGGCGTAATGAGCAATTGCGGTGTACCCTTTGTGTTTATCTGAAATTAACCACTCGCAAAATTCCTCATTAGTTTTGAAAACGAATTTAGTACCATCAAGGTAGTGAGCTATAACAAGATTTGCCTCATGAGTTCCTGTTTCTTGCATGGCCTCGTAATCGAAAAATATGTATTTTTCAGTGAAATTACAACTTTCGAGTTTCTTACTGGATTGTTTATTACAAACGCAAGGCTTAGTACAATACCCACCTTTCTGTCTGTTTGGGAGCATGAAACATTCATGACCGCCTATATCGTCGAATATTTCTTGACAGTTTCGACATTTTCCAGAACCACATCTATGTTCGTCGGTTCTTTTACAAATTTTCCCACAGTTTAAACATTTATAGACTATTTTACAAACTTCTTTATGATTTTTAACGCAATTATCATTATAACAATAACGGTTACAATCGTTACAGAATATTTTATTTTTATCTTTTTCATCGTGTTGTATTTGTTTACAGAGTGTACAGACATCTTTATTTCTAGTCTTTTTGCATTCATGTTTCTCTTTATTATTATAGGGAGTATCACAATTTTTACAGTAATATGAGGAGGCATAAAAAGCTGCTACACTATTAATCACGTCAAAATGATTTCCATCTTTATAAAGATAAATTATAGTATCTTTCTTTTCTCCTTCGTAAATAACGGTATTGAAATTTTCGGCACAGATAACTTTAACTTGAATGTCTAATAATTCTTCAACAACTTTGATATCTTGCAATGTGAAACCTTCCTCGGTGTATGAACCCATTTTTTCGCAAAGTTCTGTGGCTAATTTTGTTTGAATTTTTCGGCCCATTCTTAAAACTTTTATATCGTTTTTTGTAAGTTCTCTACCGAAAATTTTATTAGTATGATAAGTTAACGCGGTAATTATGGCTCTCGGACAACACAGATTATCGGAATTTTTTATTTGAGTAATACATTGTTTCGTATGTTTATTTTTGGCTAAGTTCAATATTTTGACGCCTTTTGCTCCTCTCGGTAAATTAATGATTTTAATGTGAAACGTAGTATTTGTTATTTCAACGTTTTCGTTGGAACTAATAATGTTGCTTACGTGTTGGATAAATTCTTTAGCTTGTATACGAGATAAAACATTTGATTTACTACTTAAATCTTTCGATATATCATGGTGAAAATGAGGGTTTTGGGCAACGATCATAATTTTATCCCCGGTTTGGAAATTAGATTTTTCTTTAGCCAAATTTAACATAGCAAATACAGCTTTTTCGACTTGTATGATATTAGATAATTTTATACAATAATCGATTTCTGTAGTTTTAAATTTTTTAATGAATCGAGATTTAGTTTCTATAATAGTAAAAGGAGATTTTCGTTTTTCTTTGTTTTCACTAATCAAGTCATCTTCGAAATTGAACATTTTTCCTGTTTTTACTTTAAATGCATGCCCTTGTGGGTGCATTAGATGTTCGATGATATTGCTTTTTTTATTCGATTTTTTAATTTTAATATGTTTTTCTTTAGCTATTTCGCGTAGTTCTTTAACAGTTAGTTTTTCTAGATCACTTTTCTTAAAGTATACATTTTTAATATCATTTAAAGCTGTAATAAGATTATTTTTCTTCATTTTATAAGCACCTTTTAAATTGTAATCTTTCGCTTCATTTCTCAAATCTTTAACTCTGAATCCTTTCTCAGCGGTTCTTTGTTGAGGTTTAAGAGTTTGGTTAGGGTCGTTTTTTAGATGGAATGATGTTTTTAAATGACGAGCCCAGTTTTTATATGTGATTTTTTGATCACATTTTTCACAGATTTTATCTGCATATCGTTTTTTAATAGTATCCATTTTATTATAGGATATATAATTTTTCGTATCGTTCATTTTTTTTATTATTTGCTTTCTTTTAACTAACCCCTCATTTTTTAAAGCCGCGGCTTTTCTAGTAATTTATTTAAAGACATACAGAATCAGTATATTTTAACAGTAAATACCTCGTACCCGTCTGGTAGACGGGTACGATGAAAGGTAAATACGAGTCAATTTGATTTTTAAAACCCAATTACTAAAGGTGGGGGACGAATCGCCCCCACCTTTAACGTTAAAGTCGAATACAAGTCAATTTGATTTTTGAAAACTCTTAAAGTGGGGGGGTCCGATTTGGACCCACCCTCTTTAACGATAAAGTCGAATACAAGTCGAGAACATTTAAACAAGAGCTTTCAAAACTCTTAAAGTCGAATACAAGTCGAGTATATTATCACATAACATTTTATTTATATAAAAGAAATCTTTTATATAAATCATTCTAGAATTCTGTTTTTTGTAGTTCTTGAGCATAGAAAGATCCTTCAATCTCTTCGTCGTTTAAATCTTTTATTTTGTAAGTAATCGGATTTGTTGGTAGAATTCCAGAAACCACAAAAATTTCCTTAGTCCATTTAGCATCATATTTATTCCCAAATGTTTTCTTAAATCTTGTTATTCGAACTCGATCTCCAAGAGAAAACTTTACTTTTTGTGAGGCTTTTTGGTTCCTAAACAATCTAACTAACACTTCATCTTCGTTGTTTTTATTAACTTGTACAGGTATCATCCCAATCGATCTATGGAAATCTTTAAAATTGTATTCATGAACCAAATCCTGTAGAAAATCGATCCATTTTTTATTATTCTCAACTTCGAAAAGAATTTTCATTTTTCCATTCAATGTACGATTAAATCTTTCTATGATTGCCGATTTTTCTTCATTCTGTGTATGATACATTTTTATTTGGTGGCTTTTCAGAAATTCTTTAAACGTTTTATTTTCGAATTCCAATCCTTTATCGGTATGTAGTAAATTCGGAGCATTATGATTTTGTGATTTGGCCTTTTCTATGATTTTCTCAAAAGCTTTTGTTACGCTTTTTCCATCCTTTTTCTTCAAGGGTAAGGTCCATGCAAATTTTGAAAATGTATCGATAACATTAAGCATATAACCGTATCCATCATTCTCTTTTTCATAATTTTTCATGATTATCAAATCAGCAGCCCACAAATCATCAATACCTTTAGTAAATATTGTCCTTTTTTGAAATTTATTTCTTATTGGTTTATGTAATTCTTTAGCGAGAGATAATTTTTCATCAACATTCAGATCTTCTACTACAGTTGATTCTTCAGAATTTTCTCTCTCGGGGGAAGTGATAAACTTACTCTTATTAGTTTTACATGTTGTACATTTTGCAGCCACTCTCCATCTCCCGTTGATAGTTTGCACTCTTTCAGCATCAACATTATTAGTTTTCTTTTTACATTTATGACAGTAAATAGGTTCAGTTAAATCATTATCCATTTTATTATAGGAAAAAAAGTTTTTTATGAGAAATATCTCATAAAAAAGAAGCTCCTCACTCACTCTTCAATCAAATGCAAATAAACTGTAACATTTTCAAATTGCAGCTCATCTCCATTTTCATTTCTACATGATAGTTTAATCTCTGTAATATCTCTCATTCCTTTTCGTATAGGGCTGTAAAGAATCTTTTTATTTGTTTCCATATAAATAGTATTGGGGAGAATCTGTTTCTCTATCAAAGATACATGCAGTAATTCATGTTCGCTATGAAGATGGGAATGCTCATCATGATTAGCAAAACTATAATCAATAATATTACAATGCCATTCAATTAACGAAATAGGTTTGATTAACTTTGGGTTGTCTTCAGAATAGTAGTCCTTATTAACATCAAAATAATCCCCAGGTGTTTTACATTGTTTAAAATCAAATAGTTCACAGAAATTTCCAAAACGTAAAACTTCAATTACAACAGGAGATTTAAGAAAAAATCTATTACGATTTGTAGTGTAGTCTACTTTAAAAACCAAACTTTCAGGTTTTGTTTTTTTTAATGTGTCAATTTGTGATTTATAAAGTGTTTTATTCTCCTCAAATTTCTTCATGAGTTCAGTTATATAATTTTTTATTTTTAAATATAATTCTCTTCTAAACGTCTCAACAGTAAATGTGCCTTCTAACGCATACTCGTTATGATACCATCCATCTATAATAAACATTTTTAATGATATCAGAACATCTTTTACTTGAAATGAAAGAGAAGGTGAAGTAAATAATAACTTTACTATTCCAAGTTTATAATTTTTATTGGGATTTAGAACAATTTTTTGAGCAAAAGTTATTTTTAGATCTTGGTGTTTATCAGAAATCTTTATTAGAGTCATTGCTTTATTATAGGGAAAAAGGTTTTTTCGTATAATAAATATGAGTAAATACGAGATTGAACCAATTCCGTCTGATAAAAATAAGGCTAGAAAAGGAATTTTACCATTACCTTTAAGAGCATTAATAGTAGGAACTTCTGGTTGCGGGAAAACAACACTTCTTTATAATCTCATCACAAAGCCATGGGGAATCCCCTTTAATCATCTATATATTTTTTCAAAATCTCTGGAGCAGAATGCATATGAGATTTTGAGAAGCAATTATGAAAAAATTTCTGCAGAAGACGATGTGGAAATAGCGCAGTTTTTCAGTAATTGTGACGAACTTATAACCCTGGACGCATGTGAAGAAAAAAGTCTTATTATTTTTGATGATTGTGTAAACATTCAACATCAGAGAGAAATCAAAGATTATTTTGTGAGAGGACGTCATAAGAAAATCTCGTGCGTTTACTTGACACAATCATGGTCAAAAGTTGATAAACAACTCATTAGAAACAATATTAATTTTTTATGTGTATTTAGACAAGGACCAAGATACATGCGAGATATTTATGATGAATATGTGGGAACTGATTTCACTTATGATCGATTCAAAGAATTATGCTATTCTTGTTGGGATGAGGACTTTGGTTTTCTAACGATTGACCTAACAAAGAAACACAGTAACGGACGTTACCTAAAGAAATTTGATGAAATATTTTAGATAAAAAATACAGATTTTAAGTTTGTTTTTATAGGGATTCCCTATAAAAACGCTACATGGATAACTTCAAAAAACGCATTGGAAAACGCTTCAAAAAACGCAAAAATAACGTTCCTAAAGCGTTTAAGCGATTGAGCGTTTAAGCGATTTAAAAAAAAAAATTTTTCCTATAATAAAAACATGACAACAAAAATTACTTTAGAACAAGCGCTTAGAAAGAAATTCAAAGAAGCGCAACATGAAATTATGAAGGAAAAAGAAGCCAAACTTAGAGAAATCAAAAAGATTGATAAACCTCCTGAAAAAGATGAACAAATATTTTTCACAAAACCAAAACGTAAACCCATGAGCGTAGCTGAAGCTGATAAAACGATTAAACTTAAAAAATATTTACAAAAATTAGCGAAACAAGAAAGGGATAACCAAGCATCTGATAAGGAAACAAAAGAAAAGGCTTATGAACCTATAACTTCACGATTAGATAAGGTAGAAAAAGCAGTAAAACAAACTGATGAAGATCTTGGCAGAAAATTAGAACTCCTTCCTGCAATAAAAACATTTAATCCCTTGGCTATCAGCTCACCTAAAAAAGTTTCTTTTCATGAAGATGATGATGGCGAGGTTCAAGGTAATGATACTGAAGATACATTAAATCAAAGCTCTTCAAGTGATGATGAAATGGAATTAATATTACAAAAAAGTGTTGAATTACCAAGCTCTTCTGTAGGCCCTTTAGGTATTGGACCAATTGCAGAATTATATATTCTTCATCCTGATAGACAATTTGGAATATACCCTTTAAAAAATCATATCTTTATTGGAAATAAGCAGATACGGGTAAATGGAAATGATATTGAAATAGAAAAAATGAAATATTCCGGTACTGAAGGTTTATGGAAGCTCTTAACAAAACCCATAGCTTCTGATATTCCAACCAAAGATGAATACACTAATGAAGACTTTAAAGCTTATGCAAAAATCCTCATTCAAACAAATAGCATGTTTCAAAATAATAATCCCGAATCTAAACAGCCAAAATCAAGTGTTAGTAAAAAATGGAAAGAAATCATAAAACCTATCTGGGAGTATAGTAAAAAGAAAAAGACTGGTACCGGGCTGATTAAATATACTGAAAATCCTGTAGAATTTAAATATATAGATAATTTGAATCAACTTCAACAAAGACTATACTATTTGTATGCGCAAGAGCAGGCAGGAAATAATAATTTTCACAATGAAAAATTGGGAATTATAAATTTCATTAAAGATCAACTGGAGAAAGATATTGATAATCCCAAGGGAACTGAATACTTGATTAAAATTATTAATAATTTACCCAAAAATATAATAAAAAACGGTTCTGGTATTTTCAACACTATTCTTAATAAACTTGGGCCTGTTATTCCAGAAATGCATCTCCCAGGTGGTTATCAATATTGTGGACCATTTACTAAATTGGATAAGAGATTAAATAGAGGCGATGAAGGTATAAATAGTCTTGATAAAGCTTGTAAACAACACGACATTTTTTATAGGGATCATGAAAAAACAAGTGATAGGCATCTTGCTGATAAACAACTAGAAATAGAAGCTGATAAAATTATGAAAAGTTCAACAAATATCGGTGAAAAATTGGGAGCTTTTGCTGTAAAAACTGGTATGAAAACCAAACGGTTCTTTGGGATGGGTGTATACTAATTAGACCCGGTAAATTACCGGGTCTAAATTAAGGTATTATGATTGTTTTTAATTAGACCCGGTAAATTACCGGGTCTAAATTAAGGTATTATGATTGTTTTTTTATAGAATTTCGATTCTATAAAAAAAACTTTTTTCCCTATAATAAAATGATTACACATCAAATAAATTTGTCAGAAATACAAATGAAAAAAATAAGATCTGCTTATAAAAAACGTGTTCCAGTAAAAGTACGACTGGCTTTTGCAGATATTAGTGGAAAAGGAAATCATAAAATCCTGTTAAATGAAACTCAGAAAAAAAAGTTAGATAAATGTATCAAAAACAAAAAAGGGTTGGAATTGGAAATGAATTATGATCAGTTGCAAATAAATCATTCAGGTGGCTTTTTACCCTTAGTTTTTGCAGGAATTGGTGCTCTTGGGGCATTATTGGGTGGTGGAGCTGCAGTAGCTTCCAGCGTTATTGATTCTAAGCATAAATCTGCTGAAGAAGCAGAAATCAAACGCCATAACTTGGAAATGGAGAGATTAGCACAACATGCAAAAAGTCTAAGTATCGGCTCTGGATTGAAAAAGAAAAAACCTATTTCAACACCTAAAAAGAAACCTACCAAATCAAAAAAGAAACCTAACAAATCAAAAAACTAAATAGCTTCCAGCCTCTTACCAATTTTGATATTGAAAGATTATCGAAAGAAATGAAAATTAAAAATTTCAAAGGAGTTTTCATGAAGGATGATTTACCAGAGAAAGTGAACCACACGGAATGTGGAATTATAAATCTAGAAAATTCTGATGAGGTTGGAAGCCACTGGACTGCATTTTATAAAAATAACGACTTAAAATATTATTTTGATTCGTATGGTAATGCACCACCACCAAGAGAACTTGTCCAATATTTAGGTTCGGAAAATTTATCTTATAATGAGGAACAAATTCAAAACCAATATGATCCTCCTATCTGTGGACATTTATGTTTATTAATTTTGAAAAAGCTATCAGAAGGACACGATTTTGAAAATAGCATGAGAACATTGAAGAAAAATCTTAATTTCTTTTATTAAATTTTATAGTCTTGATATTTTTATAGAATTTCGATTCTATAAAAAAACTTTTTTCCTATAATAAAATGATGTACTTACACAAATAATGAATCACCTTCAGCTCCTGAAGAATTTAATCCAATAACTCATCCTAGATTATATCCAAAAATAATTTTTCCCGAGTTTAATGAGAACAATTATAGAATCAATCGAATTATCAATCAATTTAAATTTTTAGAAGATGAAGAGAAAATGAGAAATGGTTTGAGAAAAAAATATGGAAAACTATCAATTACTCTTTACGGTACTGAATTTTTATTTGCCCTCTCAGAACTCGGACTTGTTGGTGCTTCTATAGCATTACCAATAATAATCCCATTCAGTGTTCCAATTTCTGCAGGATTGACAACCTTATCGACAATATTAAGGACTTCAAGCGGATTTTTCAATAAAAAAATTACTAAACACTCTGAAATCGCACTTTTGGCAAAAGCTAAATTAAATTCGATTGAAGAAAAGTTCACAAAAGCAATTAAAGACGGTAAAATATCTGATGAAGAGTTCAATGATATTGAACAAGAAATAAAAAATTATATAAATATGAAAAGTGCTATTCTAAATGAATATAATAAAAATAAGAAAGAAGTTAAAAGTGTGGATCCTATCAAACTATCACTTTTGAAACATGGGGAAGTTTTTAGAACTGGATTTTAATATTCGGTGGGTCACTTATTGTCTTTAAATAGGTTTTAAGTCAGTTTTTATAGGGATTCCTTATAAAAATTATTCCACTATCTTGATATTTTTATAGAATTTCGATTCTATAAAAAAAAACTTTTTTTCTATAATAAATATGGATCAAATTAAATCAATCTACTCTAAATACGATTCTGAAATCACAGGGCTTCAGTATCAAAACTTTACTCCCGAATCTACTTTGGAATTGAACTCTGAGAACAAAAGAACGGTTTTCAAATTGCTTCTAAATGATGATTTTTTTAGCAGCAATATTAAATATTACATTGATGGAAAATACATTCCTAAAGATGCCACAAAAACATATGGAACCAATGATACAGTAAAGATGATAGACAATTTTGTAGCACATCTTTTTTCCAAAATTGAAATAAGAAAACATAGTACGCTTATTGATGAAATTGAAGAACCAGGTATTGCTAGTACGGTGATGGGTATATCTTCTTTCTCAGGACCAGCAGACTCTGCTGGTAAATTAATAAATTCTGGTTTCAATAGTAAAATGATAGGTGGTGGAGATTTCTGCGCGGATGGTAACTTGGCTGATTTAGGTCTTGGATTCTTCAGTGATATCGCTCCAATTTATAAGGGAGGATTTGAAATCACATTCATCAGAAATTCTGATAATAATGTACTCTTTCGTTACAAGGATCCTTCCGCTCCAACTTCTACTGAAGCTGTAGAGGGAAAAGTGGTAATACAAACTTTCTACCTGCGAGTCCCAATAATCCAATATGAAAGTTCAGCAAAACTTAAATTAATTGCTGAACTTAGTGCCGTTCCTTATTTGTTTCACTTTAAAAAATTGCAATGTATTGAACACCATGTCACTGAGAAAAGGAAATCCTTGAATTTCAATATTAACGATAGTTATAGAAATGTACAGAATCCAATCTGGGGATTTGTTGTCTTCCAAACAGCCAGAAAAAATGATCAAAAGAAAGATAATTCCAAATTTGATAATTTGAAGGTTAAAAATATTAGTTTTGAATTAGCAGGAAATCATTATCCTAAAGAACTTTTAAATTTAGATTGGAGTTCAGGGAAATTTAGCTTAGCTTACACCATGTACGCAGATTTCAAAAGAATAGTATGTCAAGACTCATCCCATCCATATTATAATCCTCAGTTATTCAAAGAGAACTATCCAATATTCAGTGTAAATATGACTAGACAACCACAGACCATATCTGGACAAAAAAGTAATATAATTTTACGAGTAGATTTTGAAGATAATGTACCAGAAAACACTGTTGCTTACGTAATTATGGTTTCAGAAGTTACTCTGAACTACAATCCGTTGAAGAATATAATTCGAGATGAATTTTAACAAGATGGTTAGTTAAAAGAAATAAAATATAGATTTTAAGTTTGTTTTTATAGGGATTCCCTATAAAAACTCTAAAGAGCTTTGCGGCTCACATCTGAGCCGCAAAATTTCATACGAAATAAAAGCTGGTAACAATGGAGAAGTAGGAAAGAAAAATAAACGATAATAAATATTTTATTTTACATCGAGTAGTTTCATAAAAGAATAGCTAGAAACGTCCTTCAAGAGGCTCCCCGGGGAGCCCTCTCAAGGTTACAGGCTGATCTTACTGTAGATCGAGGCGGTCCTGTAGGAGCGCTTTTGGAGGGGGAATCACGTCACATCATCCCGCGGCCCTCGAGGATCGTTTTTGAGATAAACAGATAAGGCGTTCCTGTAGGAGCGGATTGGGTGGGAGAACACGGCCTTCTGATTCAGATGCATTTCAATCGTGCTTCCCAAAATGCTTCTGGAATCTTTAACAGGGATTCCACTCGTAGAACTGTACTTGGAAGTATGAATAATCCATTATTAATTGATACTTTTACTAGCAGCTACACTTGAATGTTTCCATCTGTTATTAAAGTTCTTGCAACTTTCTTACTTTCACAACGTTCCACTTTCTCAATAAAGTCACTATACACTCACTATGATGCGTTTTGTAACTCTGAAGTTCCAAATAAAAGTCTTCAACAATCACCACAAATAATCTTTTAGGTTGTGTGCAGAGCGGGTCACAAAAGATAACTGAATCCTCACGAACGCCTCTCCCGTCCTTGAGTCATATCGGTGATGGGTTATGCAACTGATTCATGTAGATTCGCCGAGCAATCGGTAGATTGCGCTTGCGGTTCTAAAGGCGGGCCTCCGGGAAAAAAAAAATATTTTCTATAATAAATAAAGAGATATGGGTTTAAGCGACGAAGCATTAAATTTATGTAAAGAACATGGAGGTTTCTGGGTGTATGTAAAGACACCTGAATTTAAATTTTTTGAAAAAAACAATTACGAACTAGATGAGATTTTACGTGAATTGAAGCAGTATAGATTTCATAAACAGGTGTGCAGAAAATATATATTGGGTGTCGATGGTGAACCACCACTCCTTACAAAGGAGGCAGTAAAGGTATACCTTAATGAAAAAAAGATTAAGGTTCCTAAAAATGCCACTGAACATCAGCTTAGAAAATTGGCTTATAATGAGGATAAAGCCGAACTGAAGAAGGATTTTGAGGATTATTTTCGAGCTTGCTAGAATGCTTGGGGGAAGGAGATTTTATTTTTAATGAACTGTGTTCATTAAAAATTCTTATGCTACTGATTTTTTTTCAGGATAGAAAAATGGTAGTATACAAATGTCAAATTTATGATCTTTTTATTTTCACTTGGTTTTCTGAAAATAAGAATGAGGGGAGGGTAAATAGTATCCATGCAAGAAAAAAGTGGGTGGATACTATACAAATGAGGGGAGAGTTAAAGGAATGGGTTTTATAATAAAAGATGGCCGATGAATTTTTGGAAAGAATCAATGGTGGATTTAGTACGCTTAATGATTTAAAACGTGACAAACCTTATGTGATCCTTAAAGCGGAAAAGGTGAAGTCTAAATTTTGCGAAAATATAGCGGTAAACTTGGAGGGTGGCTTTAACAACATATTGCTACCAAATCATTTTTTAAAAAATAGGTTTAACCAAGAGGGGGATTTAGAAACACTCGTGAAAGACAAATATAAATTGATCTATAAAGGTAAAGTGAAACTTGAAAATGGTAATAAAATGCATCGTATAGAGTTTACAAAATGAGCTATTTTTCTATAATATCAACTATTTTTACGGTGTAAGGTATTGTTCTCCTGAAAGTTTGGTATAATTAATATATACAATTTTTAGTGGCACCTGTCATTAAAAATTAAAACCTACTGTAATTTTTAGAGTTTCTAATGGGAAAACATATTCTTTAAACTTACCCCCCCAAATGAAAAAGTCACTGGTTCTGATGTTTTGTGTTGAAAAAAGTTTTATCAGGAATTCAAGTCGCTAGACCGAAAAAGTCACTGGTTCTGATGTTTTGTGTTAAAAAAGGTGTTCTGATGTTTTGTGTTGAAAATTTTTATCAGGAATTAACAGAAAAGTATTTTTAACAGGATTTAACAGAAAAGTATTTTTAACAGGATTTAACAGAAAATAAAAAGCATCAGAGCCTCAAGTCGAAAGTAAAAACATCAGAGCTTCAAGTGAAAGTAAAAACATCAGAGCTTCAAGTCAAAAGTAAAAACATCAGAGCCTCAAGTCGAAAGTAAAAACATCAGAGCCTCAAGTCGAAAGTAAAAACATCAGAGCTTCAAGTGAAAGTGTGATCAACGTGCCCACTTACTACTTATATATATATATATATTTCAAAATAAACACTTGAATTTTCGTAGGAAGCGAACGGATTGTCCTACAGAGCTCCGCGTGGTCTCAAAAAATTCTAAAAATTCCATAAAATCTTAAATTGAAGGAAAAACAATACCTTTATATAAAAATTGTTTGAGTTAGGGCGTTTCCAAAATTTCAAAATTGATTTTGGAACCCTTAGAAGTGACCTACCTCAACCAAAAGCTTCGGGGCACAACTAGACCCCGAATGGAGCCTACATACCAAATTTCATCAAAATCGGTCAATGCTAAGTGGCAAAAGTGCCGCGTACGGCGTACGGCGGACGGACGGCCAAATTTTTATTCGATTTTTGGATTCTACGTACCTTGAAACGTAAACCATCAAATTTTGAGGGGGTGTTAAAATTTTTTTTTTCTTGGTCGATTCCAAAGGTTCATTATTGAAAATAATAAACCAAAAGGGGGGGTTCCATTTGAAAAAATGTTAGTGTCAATTGCGCACGATTGCGCGCAACTTTTTTGCGCAAAAGTATTTTTCCTGAGATCCTCACAAAAAATCATGAAGAATTGCGTTGATTGGAATTTTTTACGCTGTATTTTGCGGAAATGAAGGGGGGTGTAACCTTTTCGTGAAACACCCTGTACAGTCTGGGTGCAAAGGAGGTGAAAGGATCAGATAGGAAAGGGGGCCAGGGGGTAACGAGACCACGTGGTGAAAGGTTGTTTGTCTGCCATGTCAAGTGAAAGGGAGTGATTGTCAAGTGAAAGGGAGAGATAAAACTAATCCTATTACCTAATTGTACATTCATCACATGGTGACCAAGTGGTCTATTCTAAACTATGAATATATTATAAACTAGCTTAAATAGCTAACTTGTTACTAAAATTATTTACTTAGATCTATATCTACTTCTAACTTAAATACTATCAAATCTAATTGTACCATATAATTCTTTTATTTTTTATTTTTATTTTTAGTTAGTTGATTACTTTTTATTTATTGTTTGAAATTATGATTTCACCCAGACTATATAAAAAGAACGTCGAACTTTAGTACTCACTCGACGGCCTGAAGATGATGTCCTTTCATCGAAAGTGCTCGCCTCCTGTACTCGACTTGCTGGTTACGACGGATTCTCCTATGCGGTACGTAAATAATAATTTTATGTAATTCATGGCTGAACGACGCCTTTACATCAAATCAATAACCCCCACGCCAGACGGATAATTGTATTTTGTGACTATAACATGATTCTATTCAACCATAATTAGGTCTTAAGAGGGTCTCGGTCAGTGGATAAACGGGGTTTTCCGCTTTTCTCTGGCAATTATTTGTCGATTTTGATGAATCCTGAGGCAATCTTTTAGTTTTTCAATCCCCTAGGGCCATGCACTAATAAATTTCAAAATCCTTCAAAATTTCAAATTTAAGCTCAACTTTTTACTTTATTTTTGACCGACTTCAACAGGAAGGAGGTATACAGTTAGGTGGGCGATCTAAGGTATACCTGTATATCGTATACCTTATACATATTGTCACTCTCTCATCCTCCTTCATAAGACAGCAGTATCGTACTACCTAATAGTTTTGGAACACATTTATTACCTCAATGATACCCAATATCATTCCTGTTTTGTATTGCACTATCGACGCTTGTTGTAATACTAACCAGGTGTAAGTGGAATCTACTTGTCTATGTGTGTGTCTGCAGATGGGCACGGCGGCGACTTCATTGTGTACCTACCTACCTACCAACCTAGTATATGAATAAGTTGTCATTATTACGTTTTTCTTTTTAGTGGGATGCCATCATCAGTTTTGAGGTCGGTCTGTTTTTTTCCGTTAAAAAGGTTTTTATTTTACCATTTTTGTATTCATTAAGTTTGGTTCATTCAATTTTATTTACTGTTGGAATTAAACAAGTTCATGGGTGTAGAGATTATAAAAATAAGAAGAATACCACAAGAAACATGAAAATTGGATGATTATTTCCTGAAAAAGATGGTGGTGGCCGAGGGGGTGGTGAGTGGAAATGTTGCTCCTTCAGACGGGAGGTGGGGGTGGAAAGGGGCTACCGAGCGCCAGTTCGTATGAGATTAGACTACCCCGCAATGAGGACGGAACGGCGACCGACTGAGACCCCCTTAAGAAGTCGTTTTGATGAAGAATTTTATTGATTTAATTTTCTCCATAAATTGATAACGCGGTTGTTCACGATTCTAAGGAACCAGTTCAACTCACAAATCTCGCCAGGATATACGGTGATCTCATGTCCTTTGCACTCGTATATGCACTCTGGAGGCGGTTCCAGCGTCCAGTTCTTGGTCCCAACCAGTTGCGCTTGCCACGACGGGTTGTTCACATTATCAACCTGCAACAACAAATTATCACGTAATTATTATCAAACAGATCCAACCGTTCAGTGAATTAGATTCAGCAAATTATACTCAACATTATTTATAAAAACAGAAAATTAATTCTGCTTGAAAGTATAGTTAGATTGATAGATAGGTAGATATTTTACGCATAAATAACAGTTATAACATAGTTATAAATGTTATAAAAGAGGTATAATAGTTATAATAAAGGAGATGCGATTTTCTTAGCTTGCTTATCATACAAGGTTTGGCCGTGTTGTAGAATAAGATCTTTGAAAAACGCTAACTTATCAATAAAATTCCATGGTAAATTATATTATTATTATTATTATTACTATTATTACTTAGGTACTTTGGATGTTATCTAACAAAAAAGTCTGTATGTCCGTCAGTTTTTTTCCTAAGCAAGGGAATTCATTCAAACTCACTTCAGTACAATCAAGTTAACATACCCTGTGGTCTGAAGTGAGTTTGAATCAATTCCCTTGCTTAGGAAAAAAACTGACGGACATAAATGAATAAACTACTAATATAAATGAATCTCCCTTCGGGGTCAGCTGTGGCCGAGCG
Organism: Apolygus lucorum; assembly: GCA_009739505.2. Classification (NCBI taxonomy): domain Eukaryota; kingdom Metazoa; phylum Arthropoda; class Insecta; order Hemiptera; family Miridae; genus Apolygus; species Apolygus lucorum. The sequence continues at coordinate 19,761,210 of CM019172.2, read as the reverse complement.
AGCTACGGCATGTGTCTCAAACCGGTTGCAGGGGCCGTGAGTTCGGGGCTCGCCTCGGGAGCATATTTTTGGGCAAGTCGGTCGCAGTTCCCTTTCGTCCCGACCCAGGGCGGTGAGGCAGTGGGAACCCATGAGCAAAATCATCAGAACAAATTCTGATCTTCCCTTAGGAAGACAGCTGATGACGTCCGCGACGTCAGGAATGGCTGTCGGACGAAAATCCAACCTGAAATGTTTGTTTACTTTACTATGAATCTCATCTCACTCTTATGTTTTTCTCAAACTGTCACGGTTCAAAAATCGTTTAAAATCGGATCTTTGTACAAATTCTGTTCGTCTGGCTTGAAGGGACAAGTTATATGGGTCTTGCTTAATAATTGATAGAACTATCGGTGTGGCTATGGTCGTTGGGGCGTCGTCGTTTGGCGGTGGACTTTGGACCGACTTCTGCGGGGGTCGTGGGTTCAAAGCTCATTGCCGGCAGCATGCGTTTACGGCGTCCGGGGTTCTCATCGCCCCCCTCATTACAACCCAAGGCGGTAAGGCAATGGGAAGCCATGAACGAAATCATCAGTACAAATGAGGAATTTCACCATGTCGGAATTCCCTATTTTGACCCCAAAATCGGGTACAGCACCTCGAAAACCCTCCTACAGCAAACCTTCAGCCCGTACTTCCTAATTTACGAATAAACAATACAGTGTAGAAAATATGAACGCTTAAAAAAACCGGGAGGATGACGTCAACCAGCAATAGTTCTTGTACGGCCGCTTGAAGTGCTGAGATCGTGAAATCTCTCTTCCTACAGTCCACGGAAGTAACGTTTCACAAAACAAGTAAAAATAAAAATCGAAGAACTGAAGAGAAAAAATAGAAAAAGCAAGATGGAGAAAATGAGGTTTCCTCTGTTTTTGTTTGATAACTTTCCTCTTAGATAACAAGATTTCGTCGTTCCATCGGGCAACAAGGGGAGGGGACGGCGATCCGAATAGCCAATCAGCGAGCGTTTCCGCATCACGTTGAAGAGGTCCGTTTTCCCGGTTATTTTTTGAAATCATAAATTTTTAATGTCTCCCAGAAATACCAGAAGACTTATGTTCCAAAATCAACCCGATTTTCTACTATCCCACACCATTAACTATTCAGGAAAAATGCAAACAGAAAAGGAAGACAGCTGATGATGTCTGCGACGCCAGGAATGGCAGTCGGACGAATATCCAACCTGAAATGGTTGTTTACTAGACATCTTTTACTTTTTAATATTGCAAGGGAAGTAGTTATCCAACAAGAAACTCATTCGTCGTGTTATAGTGGGGTATTGAAGAGAGATGGGAAGGATAGAAAGAAATAATGCGTTCGAGAGAGGAAGATTCATAGTGTTGGAACGGTCCATGGAAGCTTCCCCGTTTAGGGTCAGAACGCCAAAATCTACCCACGAAACCGCCCGTTAAACGGATTGTTTCGAATTGGAAGGGATGTGGGGAGGTTGTTGTGAGGTTACAATAGGGGAGGGGTTATAGTGAGGAAATAAGCCGCAAATGATCCGGGATCATCCCGCTTTCGGGTAGCAGAAATGCCGAAGCACTGTTAGGCCCCTCTTCTCCCTCACATAGCCGACGCGTAGCCGAAGAAATAACGATTGGTTTTGCCGATGTAAACCGCGTCCTTTGTTCGACGATCGCAATTTCCCTGGTTTTATTTTAATATGAAACCTGCGGAACCGAAGCGTTTATGCAGGTAGGATTCGCAATAGTCGATCAGAATGGATAACTTCCCCTACGGCAACAATGCAGATAAAACCTAAAATTGGTATTAATTTGTTGACTCTTACGTCAGTATTACCGACTTTACAAGGATTACAGACTTGGTGTTCTGTATGAAATACCTACCAAGAGAAACCTTCTCTATAAATCCCCCGGGGTACGGATACTCTAATAATTCTATGCCCTATATTTGTACTTCGCAGAATAGAACACAATGTTGTTAGTATGCTTGTATTGATTCACGAACATTCAAATTAGAACTGCGGGGAATTTTGGGTTTCTTGGTGTGACGTTACGATGTGCTTTATAGTGGAGTTCCATTCCAATATATACCTCTTGCATAAAATATATGAACTGCTAAGGGCAGCATAATTTCTAACCAATATACCACTATATGTTTCAAATAAAGGTCGTTGGGATTGGAACATCCATTATCAGGCAAGTGGTACGTAATTCCTGGTCAGCAAAGGATCTAAAATGCGCATACAACCCAATTATGACGTAAATAATATTTGTGTGAACTTGAAAGAATGAGTGTGCGCATGGGTGTGAAAAACTGTTTATCGTTATTTTTAATCTAAACTAGACCTCATTCTGAGAATTTTGACACCAACCGCGACCTTCTAGCGTGAGAAGATCTATTTCTATAATTTTTCATAGTTTCGAATGTTTATGACGTCACAGTGGGCTGGGGGGTCCCGGCCAGGCGGGAGAGGCGCGTGACGTCATAAACATTAGAAACTCTAAAAAATCATAGAAAAAGATCTACTTACTCATCCAAAAAGAGAACGGCTGGTGTCAACATTTTCAGGATGAGGTTTACTTTCGATTAAAGATGTTTAAAAAACCGCTATAAATTATTATACAAAGGTTTATTATTTTTCTATATAGATTTGAATTGAACACAAATTTCACAAAATCTAATGGAAAGGTCTCGCTTAAATTTGGAAGAGAGCTGGAGGGCTGGGTCTAATCTAATTGTTAATGACTAATCTTATTAATTTATTAATTTCAACCGATCATCACGAGAAAGCTATACTACCCACAAATTATTCTATTATATACTGCAAATTATTATACAAAGGTTTATTATTTTTCTATATAGATTTAAATTAAACACAAATTTCACAAAATCTAATGGAAAGGTCTCGCTTAAATTTGGAAGAGAGCTGGAGGGCTGGGTCTAATCTAATTGCTAATGACTAATCTTATTAATTTATTCATTTCAACCGATCATCACGAGAAAGCTATACTACCCACCCAAAATTGTTTTGTTACACATTATCTACATTATAAACATTGTTGTTGTGTCATCCGTGGTTGTAAACGTTTGGAACGCGTACTGAAACTAGCATAAAGGTAGTGTTGTTTTCTACCTGGCGTCTAAACTGTGCCACTTATGATTAGCTCGAAATTCAACACAAATATAACAGCAGATCAGTTTCATATCTTCCCTGTAGAACCGTTTTCAATCAAAGATAATGAAATGGAAAGTTTTGAAGAGAGTTTTCAAATAAAACATTTATGAGCCGCTTCATAAATATTCACGATGACGGAGTGATTCAAAAGAAACCATCGTTGAAACGAGAAAAACACACTTCTTTCGTTGAATATATATCAAAAATTAAAAATGGAGACACTTTCAATACTGGGGTAACAAATTGTATGCTGCTCTTCGTTGAACCAGAAGTACTAGATACTGAAACAAAATTGGCGATTTCAGTAAGAAGAGGCCTGAGAGTGAGACTATACAATGAAGAATAATGTGATAGCTAGAAACATACATGTTTGTTTGATCTATGTTTCATTTTTCAACAATTTACCACAGAGTAGAGAGGTATTTCTAATCTCTACACGATTGGGACAAACATAAGGTCGAAGTGCTTCTCTGAGTGAGATTAATTTCAGGAAAATGAGCAAAAGAACCAAACGAGCGGACTGTGCTGAGAGACCTGCTTCAACACCCAATGATAACGAATCAATCTCATCAGAAATAAAAAGTGCTCCCAATTATCCCTTTCAAGGTGAAGCCTCCTAGTTCAACACCAGAGGCTGTTTTCAGCAGGATGCTGGAAGGTGAAAGGACCTGGACTGCTGTGGCAGAGTACACAGAAAGCATCCTGACAAGGAAGATCCTCTTAGAACGAGAAAACGAGAGGAGGGAGCATCTCGTCCGCCTCCTCACCCGGAACTGATTAAACGTCCAGGGCTCAGTCCGAAGTAATGTGTTAAACAGTTCCGGGCTAAGTTCCAACGTGGGAGAAATAGAGATTTTTTAAAGTGGGTTTGAATCCCACATAACCTGAAGATGCGGACCATTCCTTACGAGATCCAACTCCACCTATGGATCCCAAGATTTTCTCACCTGCCTGGCGAAAAAAATAATAATACTAATAATAATAATAAAAAAAGGTGAAGCCTCCGGAATTGATTCCCCAAAACCAGAACTTCCTAAATTGGCATTCAAAGAGGAAATGTCGCTTGAGATCGAGAATAAGATCTTCAAAGACATTAAAAATATTTACTCGTCCCACGGGAAAGACATTGATTTGGTATATTGAAGTGAAAATAGATTACTGTTTGACTAAATATGCAAATTTATCTGCCACAATTGATCTTTTGCAGTCTGAAGAAAACATACTATAAAGCAAAAAGATTTGGTACTTCGCATGAAATTCCTCGAGGTTTCCAATTGGTTCTGTGAATCCAACGTGGTTTCGGACCGAACTGACGAAGAAGAGTGACAAGTAAATAATCTTTGATATATCCGAACATTAGCCTGATAACCGCCTAAGTGCTGTGAAGCAGGATGTTTCAAAAGTTCAAGATATGCTGAGTCGACTACCACCAGAGTTTGGGGATCTTGTTAAGCGCCTTAACCGCTTGGGCAAAGTTGTCCATTCGGGGAAGCCACGTTCTCTCTAAGAGGCTCTAAATACTCCTGATTCGGCCTCAAAAATTAAAAAAATTTTAAGACCGTTCGGAGCTTTTTAGAACAAACCGTTCGCTCCCTACTCGTACTTAAGGGTTTTCCTTCGATAAGACAGAATCACGAGTGTGAATCACCAAAGAGGTCTAATCTCCGTTCAAATTTTATCTTACTAAAATGCGATCGCTGTTCATTTCTTCGATTTGTATTCAGTTTTGCTTTCTGAGCAAGCAGTAATCAAATTCCCATATGAAGCTCTCTATTTTTCGAATCGAGTGTGAAGCGTTTAGTTCTTTCTAATAAACTTGATTGTGAAGGTGTGAAGACAGTATGGTGTAGTAGGTAGTACCTACCAATGGTTGGTAGGTAAAAAAAGTTGGTAGGTAAAAAAATAGGTAAAAAAAGTTGGTAGGTAAATTTGAAAAACGCTGCAAATCATTGCTCAAAGTTATATTATTTTCTTTATAGATCACCCTTCTGTATAGATCCCTCCCTACTAACCGTAGGTACCTACTACCTACGATTGGTAGGGAGGGATCTATACAGAAGAGTGATCTATAAAGAAAATAATATACCTTTGGGCAATGATTTGCAGCGTCTTTTATTTTTTTATGTATTCGATCAGGTAGAAATGAACAAAACTGTATAAAAAGTTCATCATATCCCGTATGGACATAAATGATTTTAACGGCGTGACACCAATTTTGCAGAGTATGTACGCGACCTCATTTGGGCGTGAAACAACTTTACGTCGCTTTTCCCGGTTGAAATTGGATTGCTTGATGGGAGGGAGTTCAACCCTGGCGGTTACTCGGCCGTATTAATGAAATGGGCTTGGTGAACTGTGCATGGGAAACTGTCCATTCTGAACTCGGAGAATTTAATTTTTATGGGTCTAACCTCATGGTTTTAAATCATGACTTCCTCGTTGCAATTGGCGATGAAATTCACTTTTTGGAAATAGAACTCGCTAATTCCCTGTTGAAAACGGTCCGGGGTGTAGACCCTTTTTCGCTTCGATTTAGTAAGTTTTAGTGGACTGTAATTAAAACCCAAAGGTAACCCCGGGAGAGTGTAAATCGGAATATTCGAGCCCCAATATTATATCTCAAAATTACCCCCAAAAAGGTAATGTGTAATAATAAAATTATACGGATGCCACCTCTCTCGACGAACCCGCAGCAATCCGAGAGTGTTGACCACCTGCAAGGATTATAAATGTATAGGTAAGGAAGGGAAAAACTCACCCCTAATCCTAGGTATTTGCGTTTGATCCCGGCCGGGAGAACTGCGGCGCTGAAAAGAACCTGAAGGCGGCGAAGTGGAGGCGGTAGATCGTCCGGAAGGGGCTTCGGGAGATTCAGACTTCGCGCACGACAAAGTATAGGTATACGGACCTTTTCAACAGGGTTAATTGTAACGCAGCGATTATTAAACGGGTTTTTTATTTGGTGAGAGGGTTGTACATCGAGGGCAACTTGATGGAGACAACGTGGGGACTGACGAGGGCAGGTGAAAAAGATTTTACCATAGGTAGGAGAAGGCAATGAAGGGATAGACGAGGCGGGGTGTTTACAAACACACAGAAAACCACGGGTACAGAAGAGAGAGAAGGTTCACTACTTATCTATGTACTGGATTCAACATGCCCCATAAATCACGAATGAACGTGTCAGGAGAGTTTAGTCTTCCATATAAAGATTTTAAGACTACTGAGAATTATACACCATCTCCCAGCGGAATTACCATAACATATTCCCAATCAAACTTGATGGTGATTTCCCGAAAAAGAAAATTTTTTAAAACACTTTTTTAGAAATCTAGGAATTCCAACGCGATCATATACAAAAATGATGTCCGTGAACACCAAAAAGGAAAAAATAATAAACTTAGCGAAAACACACTGATGTATTAGGTTGTTGGATATAAATATCTTGTCAACAGATGGTATGTTGACAAGATATTTATATCCAACATTTATATTATTATTTGTAATGTGATTCACACTCATTGTCACACACATATCCTCCATCATATGATAGCAGTGACGTACTACCCAATAGTTTTGGAACACTTATCTCTACTCGTATTCATGTTTTGTAATACTCACCAGATCATGTGAGTATTACTTAATAACCACAGTGTATCCAGATAGATAGGTAGGTACGCATTGAAGTCGCCGCCGTGCCCACCTGTAGACACAAACGTCTCCTAGATGTTCTACTTACCAACATTTTATTCGTTTTCGGAAATATAGGTACATACCTCCCATACCACAGACATGCTTCCACACCGAGTATGAACGTATAAGTGAATAAATTGGTCAAAGTCAGACATTTAAAACTTTCTCGAAAATCACCATTTTTCAGGCTGACTCATCTTATGTGATAAACAGCCGTATCGGCGGGCACTCAACGGAAAAAACTTGCCCAGAATCTCAGCTTTCCAACGGTCTATCAATTTTTCTTTTTAACATTCAAATTAGAAGAGTAAATGAAGTTTGAATGCCCGAAAACGTGTGTTTTACAAGCAAATCCAGTGTTTTAAGCGGTTTCTGGTCCCCCTCGACCTCAAGATGGCTTGACGATTTTGGTATCATTTCCTATGTAATTTTCTACGCTGAATCAAATAGTGATACTTCCGAATGACGACCCCCTACACTGTTACCTACCCAATCGTGTTATTTGTGTTGAGAGAGCTATGTGCTACACCCACATGGTAGAATACCTAACTAACAGTACTATGATTATCCTTCATATTTGGTAGGAAAACTCACATACTCGAGCATTGATAAACACGTTTGATATGGCTCATGCAGGTTCTGAGCGAATAACCCTGTATAATTTCCCCCTTTCTCATCACCGCAGCACCTTTTAGTTATCGGAACCCCCCTCATATAGTATATCATTTTAAAGCTTACAATCAGACCTTTAATTTGACTATACACAAATGGTCCTCCATCGACTCAGTCGGAAGTCACAGGGCAAGAAGAGTGAATGCGGACCGATATTCCCGAAAACGGGACCCACGTTTTTCAACTTCATTCACAAATTTTCGATACTTCTAACAAAGCAAAATGAAATCTGTTTGAAACGGGACCACCACGGATACTTGTAGAACAAATTTCAAAAAGAACCAGACAGATTGGTACCAGAATAAAGAAATGCAAGCGACTCGGACATACAAAAAAAAAAAAAAAAAAAAAAAAAAAAATCGTCGTCCCACGACAACCCGAATTGAGTACCTCCTCTTTCGCGCGCCTTCGGCGCGTTGAAGTCGGTCAAAAAGGTAAAATACACGTATGCAAAAAGTCGTCCAACATGAATGAGGAGTAATTTGAACAAAGAATTAATTAAAAGATATTTTATTCAGAGAAAACCCCTCTGAACTTGACCGACCATCCCTGACCAGCTTCCGTTGCGGGTTTTAATTAAATTCAAATTCAAAATATTAAATTTAAATTGTTAAAAAAAAATTAAAATATTAAATTTAATTTAGGTTTATAATTAAAGTTGTCAATTTAATTTGGAAAATTTTAATCTGACTTGGAAAACCTATACATCAGAAATACGGTAGATATACATCAGGACGCTCCTTTCCTCAGAAGAAGGTTTTTGCGTTGAGTACTCAATTTTGGGAGAACTAACTTCACCGGAGTAGCCTACTTAAAATGTATTACTTCTCCCATTGAAGGAGCTGAACTCAAAGCGACTCTACTCAAACTTCTGCACCTTTCTACTGTAGCTGTTTCTCCCATGCAAACCATTAAAACATCAGGAAGGAATTTATCATTCTCTTTGGATCATAAACTTCTGCTCGGAATTTTTAAAAATTTAGTACAATTTGTTTATTATCATAACTGTACAATACATCTGTTTGAACTCCCCGGCCTTTCCCGACCGTTAAATCAAAGGCGCCTGCTCACCGCTGGTTCTAATGCCCACCTACAGAGGCGAGCGCTACCCCAACTCTCTACCTCAGTTCTGCCCCAATTTACCAATGTAACTTAGTTCATTTGCAAACCGGTACGAGTAATTTAAGTTGTAATGATAGAACTTAATAGGTACGGAAAATAAGTTCATCTACCCGAATCTACCAACACCAGAGTGGCATAGAAATCGCAACCCCGGGAAACCAATCCACCATCCTCCATTACTAGCTCCGATGTACGACCGCTCAGCTTTTACATTGTGCTAATTTATACGTATGTTTCAAACCGTTTCTGTATAATACAGACCCTTTCAAGTTCATGCTCGTTCAGTTCTTTTAACTTCCTTTCCCGAGGTTACAACAACATCTAGTAATTTCTCTTTAATATGTACTAAACGCAGTTCTGTGGTTCATAGATCATTACCTACTTCCACATTACATTACACACTTCTCTTCTAGTGGTTGGTGCCAAGGTCCCATTCAAGGCTTGGTCCTTTTCAATCGTCGTATATCTTGGCAGTTGTCTAGCAGATTCAATACTTCGATGTTTGGATATTCGTGGAGCCGAGTTTCGTAGTCAACAGCTCTTATTTTTATTTTATGAACTCAATCACCTACTCTAATGGACCAGGGGGCATTAACTAGACTCCTGAGTATTTTTTTCTGCACCGTATGCATGATTTCACGTTGCTCTTTTTGGTGCATCCCCATATGGGACAGCTGTAAACCCACACTGGCTTTATCATTTGCTCGTGGAGTAGCACTCTATTGTGCTCAGGAAGTTGAGAGTTTCTTCCCAACAGCCAGTACAATTTTCTTAATTTCAGGTTGACTTCTTCTTTCTTCTTCTTCACGTGTTCTTTCTATCACAGTTTGGTAACCAAGGTCGTACCCCAGTATTTGCATATGGCATAGCTTGCGAATTAATATCAACGGGAATACGGTTTACTTTCCGACATGAGAAGTTTATATGCGTTGATTTTGGATACAGTACGTCGAATTCTGCAGTTTTGTTGAGGCTTTCTCGATTGTGTTTCCTGTGTCGTCTGCAAATGTTGCTGTGACTGCTTCTGTTGGTTCTGGAAGATCCCTTGTGTACAAAAGGTACACAACGCTAAGGTACTCCTGCTGCTATGTTCCTCAACGTTGAGTATTCATCTTCTGTTTTATTCGGAAGTTTCTTTCTGATAAGTACGATTTTATCAATAGGTAATACTGGATGGGGAGGTCTCTTTGTATTTTTGCTGGGAGTCCCTTATGCCAAACTTTGTCAAAAGCTTGGGAGACATCAAGGAAAACTGCTGAACACGTTTTCTTCAAAATATTTTTCTACTACACTTGTTATCCTGTGCACTTGATCAATAGTGAAATGCTGTTCCCTGGACCCAAACTGATGGTCAGGAATTCGATTTCTCTCCTCAATAATTGGCTTCAGTCGCTTCAAAAGTAGCTTTCCAAATAGCTTAGATATGATTGTCAAGAGTGTGATCTCACTCTGCTCGGAATAATGCTCATTACTTTCAGCTCAGGTAGCAAAGATCTCTGAACCCTAAAGAAGTAATTCATCTGCAAAAATAACGACCAACGGTTTTCCCTGTTGCGAAATACTGTAAGAGCGAGCGAGTGTGATAGATTAATACAGAACCAGCCAGGTGAACCGCCGCATGAATGAGAACAAACACGTCGTCGTCATCAGGGCGCAACTACGTTAATTGCAAGGGTTTTTCAACAGGAAGCAAATGGGGACGCCTCTTGAAAATTATTCTCTATTGAAGTCTGTGGAATAACCTTAACTACGGCTAACGAAATATTCAAATACTTTTTCCCGTTTTTCGTCGTGGCAGTCGTGCTTAAATTAAAATCTGTTATTTAAAACAGTTCGTGTGATCTCTAGCTCTAAAAAAAGTGCACTTTTCTCTACCCGTCCAAATCCGTGATGCACAGGGTAGCAGCTTCAATACAACTAATCATCCCTCCCAGTCATTTCCAGTATAGTGAGGATACAGTGAGCAGTTTATGCAGTAAAATGCGGAGATTTATATAGAAGGTGTTTGTTATAATAAATTCATACCTTAAAAGGTGCTATTTCCATTCATCTTCCACATTTTCAATTTTTTTTAAGGGGACACATTCGTCAATTCCGCGCTGTGGCAGCAATTTGGATTTTTTGGCGATATTATTTGGATTATTTGGTTCACAGGTTCGTCCGATTTTGATGAAATTTTCAGGGACTAATTCTCAAAATATTCTGGTTGGATGGTAAAAATATGAATTCAGTATGACCAACCAAAAATAGGTACATTCCGAAACGTACTTGGAAAAAAGTGTTGAAGTACGTGGGTGAACTAAATAGTTTCAAAACAATTCAAAAATCATTCTGAAGACATTTATCGACAAATCGGAAGAACTAGGAAAAACTTGTCAATGTAAGTAGGAAGGTGAATTGAAACGTTGCTCACATCATTTTGGAAAAACATATCGATATACTCGACATATTGGAAGATCTACATGGAAAAATCGGTCGAAGTAATTATTAACCTACTTTAAAGAGAAACTGGGTATGAATTATTGAAATTCATAGTTTAAACATATTGTTTAGTAATGCATGCATTCCAGGGGACGTCCCATTGGATAAGCATTAGATCAGTTTAACCAGTTGTTAAGCGATAAAACTGTTTCACTCGATGTAATTTATATATTACTTTAGGCAAGAAATACTGACCCCCCCCCCCCCACCATTATCCACCTTAACATTTCCAGGAGCATGGGAGCCTCGAATCTGAAGAGCATTTTAAAATCCATGATCTACGATACCCAACATGCGAATTCGAGTTCACCCCCCCCCCCCCCCAACAACACCTCCCCAACGCCAACAATGGTGCCAGTCTGGCACCAAAGCGGAAATACGTTGTAACATTGAACTTTCATCTGTTAGTTTTGGTAGGCAGTCCGTCGAAGTTCACATCCGTATTCAAGGTGAAACACAAAAAAAAAAAAAAAAAAACACGAAATAAGCGGTTGATGGCATCATGGCACCATATCTTGGCACCATGGTGGTACAGAGAATAATTCATGAAAATCCGGAGGTACAATGAGAATTTTTCCTCAATTTCAAAGCTTGGGTACAATTAGTAAGCAATAAAGGAACCAAAATATTGAAAAATCGGATATTTTGTGAATATTATCCCCACTCACCCCCTCTTCTTGCGAATTTTGGTACACTGGTAAAATCATGTACAACTCGGAAGTTATTTGAGTCAAACAAAAAAAGAAACACGCAAATCGGTTGGAAATTGAGGCCTGGGCAGAGTTTACAAGATTATGCACGCAAACGCACGTTTTTAAAGCATTAACCCCCCCTTTCCCCCTCTTAAAAAGCATAATCCGAAATTCCGGCGCCGTAGTGCACAACTAGATAGTATTTCGCGTCAAACGAAAAAAGAACCACGAAAATCGTTTGAGAACTAAGGCCTGGGCAGAGTACACAAGATTATGCCCAAAAACGCACGTTTTTCGAGCATTAACCCCCCCTTTCCCCCCCTTAAAAGGCAAAATTCGAAATTCCGGCGACGTAGTGCACAACTAGATAGTTTTCCGCGACGAACAAAAAAAGAACCACGAAAATCGGTTGAGAACTAAGGCCTGTGCAGAGTACACAAGATTTTGTTACACACACACACACACATACACACACACACACACAGACATACACCTATGGTTTTTTCCGTGGATTTGGATTCAGAATGGTCTAAAACGGATTACTGTGTGTTTATTTTCTTTTCTGTTAAGTGTTGTCCTCCTTCACCCCAGATCGATCGCATAAGGACGCCCAAGTCTTACTGTGGGACGTCCTAAAAACTGAAAAAAGTGCAAAAATGTCATGGTTTTAGAGCATTATGTCAATAGCACAGGGTTTATGGGGTTGCAAATTTGGGGAAAACTACCATCAAGGGTCATAACAACTTATAAAATTTGTTGATACCGTCGCCATTGCAATATTAGATTTATAAATTGGCAGGGATATACTGTATAATAAATACCATACTATGGTCCTTAAAAATTGAAAATATTAAATATTTTCAATTTTTAAGGACAAATTTTCAATTTTCAAAATTTCAATTTTCTTAAGGACAAATTTTGTGAAAACCTACTTCACATCGTATAGTAGGTAGGTAGTTTTGATCTAGACTCGCCTCCATTACTTTTGGCTCAAGTCAAATAATGGGTTTTTTTTCGGTAGGCAGGTGAGAAAATCTTTAAGATCCACAGGTGGAGTTGGATCTCGTAAGATACCTTGAAGGGGCCGCGACTCCAAGGTTATGTGGGATTCAAACCTACTAAAAAAACACCTCCTTTTCTCCCACGTTGGATGATCAGCCTGGAACTGTTTAACACATTACTTCAGGCTGAGTCCTGGGGCACTTCATCAGTTCTGGATGGCGGACGGACCTGGTGTTCCCTTCTCTCTCTCTCTCTCTCTCTCGTTCTAACAATGTCTTCCTTGTCAGGATACTCTCTGCGTACGCTGCCACAAGACTCCAGCTCCTCTCACCTTCCAGCACTTTGCTGACGACAGCTTCTGGTGTTGAAATTTGGGGAGTTAACCCTAGCTCTGCTAGCAGCTGGCTTCTTTCAGCCGCCCATTTCGAGCATTTGAAAAAGGTGTGTAGCGCATCATCATCTTCTCTCTTCTGGCAATGCAGGCATGTTGGAACAGTTACCTTTCTCATTTTATGTAGATAGGCATAAAACAGTCCATGTCCTGTGAAGAATTGTGTGAGGAAAAAGGTCAATTCTCCATGCTTCCTGTCCGTCCATTTCTGAATGTTTGGCACTAGCCGTGCGGTCCACCGTCCTCTGTATTCTCTTGTTCATATCTCTTGCCAGCTTGCCATCGTGCAATCTCTTTCTTCCTTGGCTATGCGGGACCTGTCTCCTTCATCCCTTCTGTCGAAAATTCTTTTTCTCTCTGAAGCCATCAGCTGAATGGGTATGACACTGGTAAGGACAAAGATAGCTGGTTCAGACACTGTTCGGTAAGCACAGGCGATTCGTAGAGCTCCTCTTCGCTGCACAGCTATCAGTCTCTGTCGGAGATATGCCACACTCAATGCATCCGCCCACACTTCCGCTCCATACAAGAGAATTGACTCCACCACTGTCATCAACAAGCGTCTCTTGCATGGTCTAGGGCCATTTATGTTTCTCATAAGGTGACCATGAGCCTTGAGCGCCACTGTAGGTGTAGATCATTCATGTACCCAATCATGTCTGAGCTGAAGCCAACAGTCAGAAATCAAGCCACAACGTAGGAACAAAACGTTGGGCCATAACGTAGGTGCCAACAAAATTTGGAATAAAATTACTTGATGTTTTACACAGGTACAGACGCCCATTCTCATTAATTTATTTTAATATCAATTTTTACTTATTGAAAACAAGTCGCGATATTATCGGTAAATATTATCGATATTGACCAATAATATCAGTTCTCGGATATAAATTATCAATATATTTAATATATCGATATATCGTTGCCATTCCTACATTCATCTAAGAAGAAGAAAAGATATCATCGCATCATCCGAATACGGACGACCCACCTACCTACCAAGCTACTACTAGAAGAATCACAACCTACAGCACAGACCATAAGACCATCTCACCAAAAGTTGAGTATCTAATGACCTCTATATAAACCTAATAAGAAGAACTTCAATAACAAGGTGTTCATAGGTATATGAATTCAGTTGTACTTGATTCGTAGGTAAAAATAGGGTTCGAACATACAGAGGTAGTAATCAATAATGATATCGTTACAACAGCAACAGTTCAGATGTTATGAGTGACTATCTAACAAATATAATATATAATCGCACAAAAAGATGGACGGACCAAGGACTTCCAAAGGGAGGACAACAGTAAGGGCGACCTTCCCTAAGTGGGGACAGTCCCCCCACCTATGTGTCCTCCCTAGACCAAAGACCTTCTAGAGTCAGAACAGACCGTATTGACCAATGGGAAAACCTTGTTCTTTGCAGATGGGTGATCTATGAAAAAAAATCAATTGTTAAGTAATAGTTTGCAGCGTTTTTCGTATTTCATCTGTTGTTTACTAATTAAAAATCAGTCGAACCTAAAGGTTGAGATCTATTTTAAATTGGAATAAAAACATTTCAATGCCTGTTCTTTTCCTGCTCGATTCTTTATCCTTCATTGAAAATAGTAAAGCAGAAAGTTCAGAGTTTTCCGGACGCAACAAATGAATAAAAGAGTTGGAGTGGAGAAAAACTAATAAAGTTATCTTTGGAAGGAAATCTGTAGTTAGAGGGAGATTTAAAAAAAAATTAATGGGACGGCCAAATGACTGAGGGAGTAATTTGCTCTCCCCCAACCCTCCTCGGGGATTTCTACGATTTTATTTTATTACTTTTTCTTTTATGATAACGCAATGAAGTTTTTCAGGCGTCTTTTCATCGAAAGGCGTCTTTTAAAAAAGTCCGAAGTAAAGAATATACTTTCTTCGTCACAAAGGAAACGATGTATACCTCAAGACGGTAGTGGTTTTTTTGATCAAAGGAGGGTTTTTACTTTTTTTGCGAGTGGGGGGGTAGAATAAATTTCAATATTTTATGGTACGGCGTTCAGAAGAGGGAATTTGCATTACTTCCCTTACCAGCAAAGTCTTGGAAAAGCTTATACTCGTATTCAAAGATGTTCATCAATTAATATTATTTGCGACCATTACGTCTTCCAAATGTTGAGATTTAATACTGATACAAACCCCAATAGTTGTTATCTCTCGAACGAAATGAGGAACAAGTGAGAAAACTATCAAGTATTTTGGTTTCCATCATAATATGTAGCTTAATTGAGGAGTTTGATTCCAAGAGGTACTAAAGACCATTTTTATCGAAACCGAGTTAACACTTTCCCGGGGGTTTTAGGGGGGTACTTCTTCACAAAACTGCGATCGTTTTGTAAATTCCAGGAGTTCGTTATGGATGGCTTTCAGCGAGGTTTGCAGACGGATGTCATTTCGACGGACTTCGCCAAAGCGTTTGATAAGCTATCACACCTTCACCTTATATCGCTTTTAAAATCCTTGGGTGTTCATGGGCCTTTCCTAGATTGGATGAAGAGTTACCTGCATGATCGGAGGCTGGTCGTTCGCGTCAGAGGCACATTTTCCTCTCCGTTCTCTGCGTCATCGGGTATCCCCCAGGGCAGCCATCTGGGCCCTTTATGTTTCCTGCTCATGATAAATAGTGTAGTCAAGATTTTCGAGCCTGGTCTCCGATGCCCACTATTCGCTGACGACCTCAAGAATTTCTGCCAGATCGATTCTCCATCAACCTTCGACGCCCTTCAGGGTGCAATTTATCAGCTTGTAAATTGGTGTGAAATAAACCACCTCTATCTAAATCCTGCTAAATGCTCAGTGGTCACTTTTCACCGAACGGTTCAGCCAGTAGTTTTCAATTAAGTTCTGGGAAATGCGCCCCTGCATAGAGCATGTGGTATGTTGGATTTAGGGGTGTACTGCGATGAACGGCTGTCCTTCTCCCAGCACATAGAGGTCCTCGCTGGTAGAGCTATGCGCACTCTTGGCTTCTTGAAGAGGAATACCAGGGAGTTCACGAGTATTCCAGCTATCGTGACCCTATATAAGGCCCTGGTTCTCCCTATCCTCGAGTATGCTTGTGTAGTCTGGTCTCCAATGTATGCGGTGCATATGTATCGGCTCGAGCGAGTCCAAAATAAATTCCTACGTTTTGTCACATACAAACTGGGCATTCCATCAGCCGACGTCGACTACGTATACTTGAGACAGAGATGCAACCTAGAAGCCCTCGAGAAAAGACGCAGTATAGCTGACCTCACTCTGATGTATAAACTCCTCAATAATACCATCGACTGCCCGTCACTCCTCGCGAAGATCAACCTTCTTATCCCACGCATCGCCACTCGCTCGTCTTCACTGTTCCACGTGCCATTTTTCTCGACGAACTATCAACGTAACTATCAACCCCTGAAAGAATTCCTCGCAGTGCCAACCTCTTCTTGTCATTGAACCCCGACTATGACTTTTTCAACTCCCCTCTCTCATCACTAAAGACACTTATCATCTCCTCCCCATTCAGCTATAATTAAACTTAAAAATCTAAATTCTCATAGGTAACTTTTGTTGGACCGAATTTCTCTCCCCGTTAGAATGACCTACTTTTTATATAATGTATATATAGCCCAATGTATTGGGCTCGCCCGTAAATAAAGAAATAAGAAATAAGAAGTAGCAAAAGATAATCCATTCCCTTGAAAAACGAGGGTGGATATTTTGTTTAATTGCAAAAGGTACTACATCCAGCAAAATGGCAGTCTCTTATCCGTTTTGTTTCAAAAAGTACTTTATCCACTTCGTTTATTTTCAAAAGGTACTAAGTATATCCACTTCATTTGATTTCAAAAGTACTATTCGCGAGTAAAATTAAATAATTTTTTGTTGCATATTTTCTTTATTCTAATTGAGGAGTTTGATTCAAAAAGGTAGAAATAAAGACTATTTTCATCGAAACTGAGTTAACACTTTCCCAGGGTTTTAAGGGGGTAGATCTTCACATGAATGCGATCGTTTTGTAGCAAAAGATAATTTATTCCCTTGAAAAACGAGTGTGAATATTCCGTTTAACTTCAAAAGGTACTATATCCAACAAAATGACGGTCTCTTATCCGTTTTGTTTCAAAAAGTACTTTATCCACTTCGTTTGTTTTCAAAAAGTACTTTATCCATAAATCTGATATTTCAAAACTCGTTCAAAATTATTTTGAACTTTGAACTAATTTACCTTTTTATCCAAAAATATTTATTATAATTTAGAAATATATAAAAAATAACTTTATTGGTTTATAGCACGTTTTTCAGCTCGCTAAGGCGTTTCGCGTTTTTCTCACGTTTGACCAAAATGGATATCTACTATCTGGGGTACCTTTTGCAATCAAGCTACTCAATTTATGATAGTAAAATTCACGAAACTATCAACATGATCGTTAAACTCAATTATTTTTGCGAGAACTAATTCCCTGTTACTTCCATGTTATGTGTGGAAGCTATTTTACCCGGCGTACATACTGGTATGAAATCAAATAACACATGTTCAAGGAAACAACAACATCGAAACTTCAGGCGACCAATAATCTCAACTTTGATTGATATTTGATTGATTGATTCCATGTTTGCATCGAAGGTCCGATGCCCTTAGATTTGGAATTGATGGATAATTGCCTATATCTTGCTAATGAACCGAGATAGTTTCCTGTCTGGAGGTGGAAATCACACAGAAGCAATTTGAGTGCATCTTGATTACATCTGCCTATAATTGCAAGGACTCCTGCTTCGGGGTTATTGCGTTTCCATCATGAGGGAGGTGAGATGATTTCAACCATGTTAGCAAACATGTCTTAACTACCACATATATTGTGTAATCTTCGAGTGTTTCTGTTTGTGTATTACCAATAAAAACGGCTACGCCGACTTTTTGACGGATTATGAGTGAGTTCCTGGCCAGGTTACAAGCTTTAACCCTGCAGTGGTAGGGACCTCTACTAGGCGATTTGAGGTAGCGCTACGTAAGATTGACGTGTTTTACTTCAGGACTCACTCCCACAACAAATTTTAGTAGGAAATTATGTGGCACAAGGAGTAATTCATCGTACTTCTATATTAAAGTAGTAAGTACATATTATATTTATTAAATTAAATCTTTATGTAAGTAGTTAATTATTATTTATTACCAAATTAGGTAACTAAGTTCAGGAAAATAAAATAATTGCCTCAAATAAAGATCATCTGCGTACTTAAATAACCAATTAGTTTTCACGTTCATTCGAGAAAATTTTGATTATATTTATGTGATCTACATAATGGCATATTGCATTTTGCACATTATTTCGTCGCCAATCTTCTTTTTTTTTGGAACTGTGGTACCTAGGTACAATATTTTCTAGAATCTGTCTGCTTCTCTTTATTCGTTAAAGATCCTTCATCTCTGTTTTTTTTGGTCAAATTACTTTGCCCAAAAAAGGCAGGGTTACCCTAAGTTTCTGCCAATTTTCACATAGACGATCACTGAGCTTCAGCTGGTTACGTATTCCAAATGTGAAAGTGGTACCACACCTCCCTTTCTCGAAAAATTATCATCACACTCATACACACACGGCACAGGTTTACATTAAACAAACTTGGAATATATTAAATATATTATGTAAATTTTACATGACGTGGCCAGGTAGTGCTACGTAAGACTGACGTTGACCTAGTTGAGTGGCCAGGTAGGGGCAACGTAAGCCTGACGTGAAGGGTTCCAACAATTAACGGATTGCCATTGGAAGGCATTGGGATAGGATGAAGGGAATAATGGAAGTAAAGGACAACTACCTTCGAGAGGATTCGAATGAGGAACCACATGAATCATGCCGAAAGAAAATTAGTGGAGAGAGGGTTTTCCTTGACAACACGTAAGGTTTACGTGCCCTACCACTGCAGGGTTCAGTCCAACCCTTAAGTTCTCGTAGGGAGCGAACGGTTGGTCCTACAAAGCTCCGGGTGGTCTCTAAAAATTCTAAAAATTCAATACTATTTCAAATTGATGACCAATACCCTCATATCGAAAGTTTTTGAGCTACGGCATTTTCAAAATTTCAGCCCTTTTTTTTAAACTAAGAAAAGTGCCGCGTACGGCGGACGGTTAAGTTGTCAGTTAGTTATCATTTCAACTGTCATAAAATTTATGTATTACTGTTATTTAATAACAGTAAAAATCTCCATGAGAACTTAAGGGGCCGTCTTACGATAAATCAGTAACACGAGTGTGAATCGCAAAAGAGGCCTTATCTCCATTCAAATTTTAGCTGACCAAAATGCGATCGTTGTTCGTTTATTCAACTTGTCCTTAATTTTGCACCCTTAACAACCAGTAAACATATTTTCTATTCAAGGCACCCCAAATCCCTATTTTTTCGAATTGAGGGTGAAGCGTTTATTTCTTCCAAATTAACTTGATTGTGAAGCAGGTAGATAGAAAGCACCTATAGTGACACTGGCAAAGCTGTGTTCTTTGCAGACGAGTGATCTATATAGAAATAATAAACATTTGTGTAATAATTTGTAGCGTTTTTTTTCCTCGGAGCAATATTCCTATTTTATAAGGAATGAAATATAATTACACCACCAGTATTCATCCCAACGCACGGTTATCCCCTACCGTTATCCCCTGACCAAAGAGGGTGAACACTATAATATTTCTCCCTTCAAGACTTGTTTACTGTTGTAGACGGGAAGGAAAGGGGATGTTGTTTGTCGGCTTCAAAAGTGGAAGCTAGCTTTTGGGGGAGAGATCCCTCACGCCTCCACCATTAATCCTGAACATCCTTCCTCTGCACGGCTGATTTCCACTCTTTGTCAGGAGAAAAGGCATATTGCATGTGACGAACCTGGACTATTGGACAACACCGTGTTTCAAGTGCCATCAAGGTAGTACAATAATTCGACGGATACCTAATGTGACTAGGGAGAAGATTTTGAAGATATAAGCTACTTTATACAGAAAATACGGAGTTTTATGCTAAATCAAATCAAAAAATCAAAAGGTTTTTTTATTGCCAGAATCCACCAAATGGCATCACAATCGTCAAAACAATAATAAATAAAGGTAAATATTATAAATAACAGGTCTAATTGTTAAGACAAACAAATCACCAGATCAGATTAAAACGCTGCAAATTATTACACAATGGTTTATTATTTTTCTATACAGGGTGTCTTCACTTAAGATGGGCATAACTTCAGGGTTCTATTCTTCAAGGCATTTCCAACAAAAAATGTTCCTAGCAATTTTCTTTTAACCCACTCAAAATTGATTTTTTTTTTACTTGAAAGTTTTTTTTTGCGTTTTCGACCTTACGGCACTTACATGGTTATAACTCCCTTATTTCTCCTGAAAAATCAAATGTGACTACACCGTTAGAAAGAGCGTTAAATTCCTAAGCTATCTAGCGTAAAATCAAAATCTTTCAGCAATAAAATAGTTTCAAAAAATCAAGTCAAAAAGCAAACTTTGAAGATTTTTCGAAACTTGACTTTTTTTTACCAAAGTTTTTACTCTAAATCCCTGCCCATTTCAATAGGCGCTCTTCGGAGAAAACATGCTCAAATAATCAGCTTTCCGACGGTATATCAATTTTTCTTTTTAACACTAAAATTGAAAGAGTAAATGAAGTTTGAATGTCAAAAAACGTGTGTTTTACAAGAAAATCCAGTGTTTTAAGCGGTTTATGGTCCCCCTCGATCTCAAGGTTGCTTGACGATTTTGGTATCATTTTCTATGTAATTTTTTACGCTGAATCCAATGGCGATACTTTCAAATGATTCCGACTGCTAGAAATTGGATTTTTCGAAGAAAACCTTCGTTTTTCGTACATAAAATACGCATTATTCGTAGATATGGTAGTGAGCACGAAGTAACACCTTTCTACTCAATAAAAACACCGAATTTCTAGCTGATTGAAGTAGAAAGAAAGGCGTTACTTGATGCTCAGTACTATATCTACGAATAATGCGTATTTTATGTACAAAAAACGAAGGTTTGTAGCTGATTGAAGTAGAAAGAAAGGTGTTACTTTATGCTCACTACTATAACTACGAATAATGCGTATTTTATGAAAAAACGAAGGTTTTCTTCAAAAAATCCAATTTCTAGCAGTCGGAATCATTCGAAAGTATCGCCATTCGATTCAGCGTAAAAAATTACATAGAAAATGATACCAAAATCATCAAGCCATCCTGTGATCGAGGGGACCATAAACCGCTTAAAACACTGGATTTTCTTGTAAAACACACGTTTTTTGACATTCAAACTTAATTTACTCTTCCAATCTAGTTTTGCCCTGTAGCTACAGCCAGAAGTAGTTTTGCTCAGTATTATGTAACTTTTATCAATGATCTCATCTAGAGCTGGTTTTGCCCGAAAGCTCCAGTCGGAAGTTGTTATTTTTTTAAGTTGTTTTGTATGCTTCAATCTACTTCTGACTGATAGATCTAAAGTAGTCTAAACTAGTTCTGACTGATTCCGGGATTTTACGTAAACTAGCACAAGCTGAAAAAAGCAACTTTTCTTCTCTTACACTATAAATTTCAGCGACGTTCGGCCTTTTTCTTCTTTTCGCGACCATACATCCACTCGAGTTCCTCTAACAAAGTCTACACACTTGAGTTTCAACGTGAGGCCCTGACAGTCGACCCTCGCGATAAAAAACAACACGACAAACACGGAAAAACAAGAAAAAACAGGTTAGCGTCCATTCGACTAATTGGCTTTCCAGCCGAGGGCATACGACTCTTAGCTGATGTCAAGTGTAGTTTTGTTGTTCCTGGAGAGAGCTCCACGGGTGTTTGGGAGGCGTAAAAGTGTACTTTTTGTTGTTAAAACCGGAAACGACCGCTTGCAAACGAAAACGCTGCAAATCATTGCCCAAATGTCTAATATTTTCTGTATAGATCACCCTTCTGTATAGATCCCTCCCTGCCAGCTATAAGTACCTACTACCTATTAGGGCTATTTCGAAAATTTCAACCCTTCATTTCCATTTGGTTGATGGTTGGGGTTGAAATTTTCAAGAATACCGTAGTAGGTCGTAGGTACCTATGGTTGGTAGGGAGGGATCTATACAGAAGGGTGATCTATACAGAAAATAATAAACCTTTGGGAAATGATTTGCAGCGGTTTTTTTTACCTACCAATTTTTTTTTTTTGAAGGTGTGAAGGCAGTATGGTGTAGTTGGTAATTTTTTCGGACTGATGAAATCCCCTTGAAAAGTAGTCAGTTTCATGCCCCGTTTTCTCAGCTTCTATTCAACCTATCACCCTATTTTTTTTTTTTTTTTTTTTTTTTTTTTGTTAATTACCTATATTATTCTGAAGAGATGGAGCCAAGGGAATTGCCGCATGATCACTAGGAAAAATTGCAGGGAGTTTGAAAAAAAAAAACTTCAAGGTTAGGCTTAGAATGTTCAAAAAGCATTAAAACTTATCTGATGTAAGAAAAAATACGCAAAATCTATGGCACAGTTTGTGTATTAGGTTTTTACGAACATTCTAAAAAAAAAAAACGTCTGCCAAGTGGGTGTGGCACATAGCTTCCTCGTATCCATAACCCGATTATATAGATGATCCGATGCATAGTAGATCATCTCAAAACACCAATCTCTAAGTACTTTCCACTACCCTCATAGGGGACTATCTACACGCTAATCTGGACAATCCTAGAAAATTTCATCGAATTCGGATGAAAAATTAAGTGAATAGATGTATGTGATTGGATCAAAAAAAATACTTAGCCTCGGCTGGGTATCGAACCCGCGACCCCTGGGGGACAGTTGAAGTTACGGCTGCTACAAGTAATTCACGTTTGCGCATGCGCAGTCGCTTCTATCAGTCCGGGGATGATGATTTTCATAGGGGACCATCTACAACCTAATCCGCATAATCCCTGAAAATTTCATTGAAATCGGATGGAAAATGTAGGAGTTATGGCCGTTACAAGGACATTCACGTTTGCGCATGCGCAGTGGCTACTATCAGTCCGAAGGTGATGATTTCCATAGGGGGCCATCTAAATACTAATCTGTAACATCCCTGAAAATTTCATTGAAATCGGATGGAAAATGTAGAAGTTATGGCCGTTACAAGGAATTCACGTTTGCGCATGCGCAGTCGCTTCTATCAGTCCGGGGATGATGATTTTCATAGGGGACCATCTACAACCTAATCCACATAATCCCTGAAAATTTCATAGAAATCGGACAATAACTTCGTATAGTTATGCGCGTTAGAAGGAAATCATGACAGACGGACAGACACACAGACAGACAGACACACAGACACGGAATCAAAATTGTTCAGAAAGGTCTAAAACGCAAAACGCGAGTGGAAATTTTGATTTTGGAGAACTTTTTTTTTTCGTCCTTGAAAAGTGAAAACAAAGCTTCCGCTACCTTGGTAGACTCGGAAGCAAAATTGAGGCTATAAGTTGTACAATAATGGAGATAATGGGGCATTTGTGCCGAAAAACATCGTTCTTCAGGAGACGCCATTTTCTGAAGTTATTATTGTTCCCTCCTGATGTCGCAACATCCCGCAGGCTTCAACTCACTTCATCTTTTTCACATCTATTCTTTTTAGATGTCTGTATCTAGACTATAGTATCCATGACTTAGAAAGAAGAAGAAGAAGAGGAAAACTTATCAGTATTGTTTACTTCTTGATTCTTTGCGAGGTAATTTTTTTCGTTCGCCGTGCGTTGTTTTTTGCAAGGTTTTTCTGTGTTTGAAATTACGAAATCAAAGCGACTTTTCAAGAAAAGGAAAACTATCCCTCCCTCAAAGAGACCCAGTACCGCAACACCTGAAGTGGAACCACCAAATATTGAAAATGTTGAATCTGCTGATGGTACAAGAAGTACTCCTGGATCTTTTAGACTCAGACACAGCGCCCAGGCATCGTCTGCTGAGAAGAAATTTGGTTCACTTCTGGGGAATTACGGTGAGTTAGAAAGCGATAGAATGTATGATACTGTGCACATCCAAGACTTCGGGAACCCTTTAGCAAGCGTGATGTGTTGCAAAGTTTGTGGTGGCCAAGTGGACTTCACGGTTGAAACAAGAGTCGGAGGAACCTGCCTATGGTGCGGGCCTGCACTAGCGGACCTTGTTCGAACATTTTTTTGACCCACCTCCCGTTGATATTTTTCCAAATTTCTTTTTTCTCTGGGTTCCGCACATAATGTAGAATATTAAACTTTTTTTTTTGAAAAATCGATTTTTTTTTCGAAAAAATTACCAACTACCCTTAAAACCGGAAACGACCGCTTGCAAACGAAAACGCTGCAAATCATTGCCCAAAGTTTTATTATTTTCTGTATAGATCACCCTTCTGTATAGATCCCTCCCTGCCAGCTATAAGTACCTACTACCTACTAGGGCTATTTCGAAAATTTCAACCCTTCATTTCCATTTGGTTGATGGTTGGGGTTGAAATTTTCAAGAATACCGTAGTAGATAGTAGGTACCTACGGTTGGTAGGGAGGGATCTATACAGAAGGGTGATCTATACAGAAAATAATAAACCTTTGGGAAATGATTTGCAGCGGTTTTTTTACCTACCAATTTTTTTTGAAGGTGAGAAGGCAGTATGGTGTAGTAGGTAGGAGGTACCTACGTACCTACCAATTCACCTACCTACCCACCAATGGTTGGTAGGTACAAAAAGTTACAATCATTGCTCAAAGATTTATTATTTTCTGTATAGATCACCCTTCTGTATAGATCACCCTTTTGTATAGATCCCTCTCTACCAATCATAGGTACCTACCTACTACCTACCCTACCCTTCATTTCCATTTGATTGGTGGTTGGGGTTGAAATTTTCAAAAATGCCCTAGTAGTTAGTAGGTACCTATGGTTGGTAGGGAGGGATCTATACAAAAGGGTGATCTATACAGGAAATAATAAACCTAAGGGCAATGATTTGCAACGTTTTAGCTAATTTTCAAAAAAAATGAAGCTATTGCAATGGCCTCAAAATTTCTAGAATGGACTTTTTCGAAAAAATTGTACACTGAAATCCGTTTTGGAACATTCTGAAACGATCCCTGAAGTTTTTCCATAAATCATAATATGATATACATATTATGTATATCTAAATGTCATTCCGCACGATAACTTGAGTAATTATTCAGAAAATTATTTTTTACTTTTCGCCAAAATGTTCGTAACAACGAACGATAGGCCAAGTTCGTTAGCCAGAAATTTTGGACAAACCAAAGTGGTGCAAATTTCAAAAAAGGTAAAAAAACGGGTTTTTCTGTTTTTTGTGGTTATTACCTTTACAATCATGGTAAAATATGGTATATTCGGATTCAGCACAAAATTTCTGATATCAATGCGTTTTTCAAAAATGAAAATTGTCCAAAATTAAGAAAAGTATGTATCTATTTATACGTGCGTATATTAGTTGTACCCAGAAATGCGGTAGTCGTGTGGGTACTCTATGAGTTTGTAGAGACGAGTAGAACATGAATATGGACTCATAAGATCTTCAAAGCATACCCAGTGAATACAATATGTTGGTATGGTAGGTATAGGTACTGAAAATCGAAAAAAACAACAATAGACGTGTGGGTACTCTATGAGTTCGTGGAGACAAGTAGAACGTGAATGTGGGCTCCTAACATCTTCAAAGCATACCCGGTGCATACAGTACGTTGGTATGCTATATTGAAAATTGGAGTTTTTTTACCTACCTACTTTTTTCACCTATTTTTTTAACTACCAACTTTTTACTGAACATATCTACATTGTACTGGGCAAAACTACTTCTGACTAGAGCTATTGATCAAAACTAATTAGTAATGGGCAAAACTACTTCTGAATTAGAGCGATTGATCAAAATTAATTTGTACTGGGCAAAATTACTTACTTCTGACTAGAGCAATGGGGAATTTGCCTCACAATTTTTTTCTTTAAGAAAGAGGGTTCATTGATATGGAAGAAAACCCTAGTGTGCTGCTCAAATAAATTGGAGAATTTAACACGTTCGATGCTGGTTTTCAGATCTATGTTCATGTGGAATGAAAATCTGAATTCCTTCCTCTGTGCGGCTCACGCGACAGGTGCGTGAGTGATTCCACCTTACCGAACTTTTTTCATGAATTTATTCTTCTATATTCACTTCTATTCTTCACAATAACGCCTTAGGAACGAACAGTAAGTGCAAAAGTGAAATGTTTAATGAAGATTCCTTAAATTTTTCTTCACTTTTATTTGTTATGAGTATTTTCTTTTCCTCTAAATTTTTATGGATCATTAAAAATGTTTGAAACGTCGAGAAAATAGAGATGAATACATTCTGGAGTGATATTGAAAAAGTCAAAAACTGATCAGGAGAGCTGGAATTTTCCAACGTGACCAGTCGAGGAAATTCACCTGGTCTCCCAGCAAGGAACCCTGGACGGCCATAAATGTCGTTAGATGATAAAACGAGGGACCCTCAACACCCACACAATACTTCACACGCAAACACTCCCACCTGACGTTTAACCGGGAATTATAGGCCTGCGTCGTCAATTTATTGCCCGGAGAATTAATCTTGGTTTCTCTCCGGACAGCGAAACCCCGTTTAAATTCTTCCCCCAGCTTTTTTCCTATTTTTCATCTTCACCGCAGAGGGAAAATATGACGTCATAAGGAGAAAAAAAAACTTGCGAAATTGCTAGAATTTTGGAAGGTGTAACAGACTGCATTGTAGCAATATTTCAAACGCGACCACAACCCAGCAAGGTTACAATCCCGTCATATTAATTTATGAAATTTTCAAAGCTTTTTCAATACATCAATCTTCAAGTTCAATCCAATGCCTTATTATGTACGATTGCCTCGAGCTTAGATAAATATTGTTCACGAGTCACTCCAAACTATATCCCTAAAAGAACATTTTGAAAATCTTGAAATAAACTTTTTGCTTCCGAGTCCACCTTGACGTGGTTGAATAGTCTACCAAGAGGGTGTGGCACATAGCTTCAAGAGGAGTTTTCTTTCAAACAACTTGGAATTTTTTGAGGGAAATTGAGAAAAACTAATTTCATGGCGAAGAAGATGTCTGGGGTTCCCAAATTTTCCAAATACGAGTAGTTTTGATTGTATGACCAAATTTCGAAATTTTGGCACGCGTTTGTTGAAAAATGTTGATGGATATGAGCCACTTTGAAAAAAAAAGAGTTTTCAGTTGTGTGAAGATACATATAATTTTTATTATATTTTATTGATTTACCCATTATTTTCAATAATGAACCTTCGGGATCGAACAAGAAAAAATATTTTAACCCCTCCAAATGTGATGGTTTACGTATCAAGGTATGTAGAAATGAAAAAACGTCTGCCAATTGGGTGTCATAATTCAATTATTCTTAAAAATTGGGTTTTTAATTTTTTGAATAATTTTTATTGGGAGGAAAAAAAACACTTTATCGAACATTGTAGCAGTAAGAAAGGTGGATAAGGATTCCAGTAGTTGTCGAAACGTTATGAATTTGCCAAAAATTCAAATTGATTCATACCAAATGGTGTTTTAAAAAATTTTTTTAAATGTTTTTACATTTAATTTTTTTTCAGTTCTTTTGTTCTACAATGAACTTTTGGAATCGGCCAAGAAAATTTTTTTTAACTCCCCCTCAAAATCTGTTAGTTTACGTTTATAATTAAGTATGAAGAATCCGAAAATCGAAAAAAAAATTTGCCCTCCACCCGCCGTACGCGGCACTTTTCTTAGTCGAAAAATAAGGGCTGACATTTTGAAAACGCCGTAGCTCAAAAACTTTCGATATGAGGGTATTGGTCATCAATTTGAAATAGTATTGAATTTTTAGAGACCACCCGGAGCTTTGTAGGACCAACCGTTCGCTCCCTACGAGAACTTGAAGGTTGGACTTAAGATAAATCGGAAATACGAGTGTGAATCGCAAAATAGGCCTAATCTCCGTTCAAATTTTAGCTGACCAAAATGACTGACTGTGAAGCAAAAATATGGTTGGTAGGTAGTGACAATGGCAAAGCTGTATTCTTTGCAGGCAAATCAACCTTTGTGTAATAACTTGCAGAGTTTTTTTCATTATTTTTCATTTATTTATTACTTATAACAGCCATAACTTCTACATTGTTCTTCCGATTTCAATTAAATTTTCAGGAATTGTGCGGATTGGGTTGGGAATGGTTCCCTATGAAAAACATCATAGTTTGTTGCTACTGATATTAGTTACTGTGCATAATGTGAATTTCCTTGTGAGAGCCATAATTTCTACATTTTCCCCCCGATTTCGATGGAATTTTGAGGAACTATCTGCGTTTACGTGTAAATGGTCCCATATGAGGGTAGTGCAAGGTAATTGGGGATAGATATTTCGAGATTAGCTACATATCATCGGATCATCTATGTGTGGCCGCCCCACAGTTACACCCAGATAAACTACCTACCAGATGGCTACAGATATATATTTTTTTTTTCCTTATTGTTGGAGGTCTTTTTGCGAGCTGATCTACAGACTCCTTCCACTGCGACCTAACGAGGTCTATTGTGGAGTGCCTCCAGGCTATTAGCCTACTAAGAAGGGTTTACTGAAAACCCCCTCTTCCCACTTTTTAGCAAAGCAAAGAAGGTCAGTGTAAGTCACCTTAGAAACAGTGTCAGGCGCTAAGACATCACTTCCAAGGGTTGTGGATCTAGCTCGACTCAGTGCTTCACAGTAGCACATAATATGTTCGGTATCTTCCGTTTCCATATCACAGAAGCGGCAGATGTCCGTCGTTAGTTTGCCTATCTTCTTAGGTGATATCGAAGTGGGCAGTGGCCTGTTAACAGACCCACAAGTATTCTGACGTCCTTTTTAGGCATAACTATGAGTTCGTTAGCCCGCTTCTTCGAGAACGTCAAGAACAGTTTTGCCTGTCTCAGACCTGGGAGGTTCTGCCAGTATCTTACTCGCTCGTTTTTCTCCCAGTTTCCAACCACGGTTTGTAAACAACTTTTGGTGGTTCCCAAGATCGGTTCTGGTCCTATTGGCAGGGACTCTGATCCTCTTTTAGCAAGGTTATCAGCAATTTCATTACCCTCATAACCTTCATGACCGGGAATCCATAGAAGGGTGACCTGGTTGTTCTGGGCCACAGTTTTGAGGGTATTCAGGCATTCCCAGACCAGCTTCGAATTTATGGTGTATGAAGCGATGGCCTTCAAGGCAGTCTGACTGTCTGACAAAATGTATACTTTGGCTCTGTTGAGATGCTTGTTCAGCATATCTTCAGCACATAATTGAATTGCATGGACCTCTGCCTGAAAGATTGTGGCATTCGTTCCAAGAGGCTTTACGAGGCTGGCCGAAGGGCCTTTAATGCCTATGCCAGATCTTCCACACATGACTGATCCATCTGTGTACCACACAAGAGAGCCCGGTGAAAAGTTGGGCATCCTCTTTTTCCAGTGGTCTCTGTTATTGATGACCACCTTAAAAGGGATTTCGAAATTTTGTTTTTCTATCATAAGATCAGTGATTGCCAGGGCCATTCCACATTCATCTTTCTCAAGGATTCTATGGTGGCTGACTCTTGATCCCGGTCTTATGTATCCCAGCCGCAGCAGCCTTGCAGCCCCCAGGAAGGCCACTCTGTAATACGATGAGTAATAGCTACAGATATTACAAGGCTATCCCAATTGGATCCTCTAGCGTTGCAACAGGAAAGAGAAGGGGGAAGAAGCTCTCTCGTTACTTCCCCGCCCAAAACAGTCATTCCGGCTTGGGGAGAAGCCAGTGGTTACCAAGAGGGAGATGCTTCGCGTCTTGTAACTATCTAGATCTATGTGATCGATTCATAGTCCGTTTTGAGCCATGTTACTTTATCATACAGTTGTTTCTTTATACACGAGTGATGTATTATGCTGACAATCAACTGGAGGAAGAGGAAATACCGGAGAATGGAATAGGAGTTCTACATCATATACAATCGGATTATGGATACGAGGAAGCTACGTGCCACACCCTTTTTTCTCAACAACCTCATCTTTGGAAAATGAAAAACCTGTTGCATTTCAAAAGTTAGCTAGACGGAATAAGATAGAAAAATGTGTTTTTTGGTCTCTTTATTTGGCATCATTTGTTTCACACGAAACGGCGAGTTAAATGGCCGTATCTCGTAGAGGAAAATCCGAGAATACTGCGGTTTTTTTTAATGGAACTTATAGGCGACCATCTTGCAGCGGATGAGTCGCACAACTTTGAGAAATGGGATGGGGGGGGGGGGATTAAGGTGCCTTTTTTTCATTTCCCAGATTTATCGGACAAAGTTCGTCCGAAGTTGCGACGTTTAAGGCTGGAGGGTTAACGGTCATTTCCCTCGCGCGAAGGCGTAACTGGGTAATGGTGTTTTAAGTAGTTTAAATGAACCTTGAGGGTTTTAAACGCGTTCTCCGTTCCAAGTGTGGGATAATTTTCGCTCTTCGGAAACGTATTCGCCGCTCTCAACTTCGAGAGTTAAGGAGAATCTTAGTGCGTGCTTGTGAAGTTTTCACGTGAAGTGTCTAATAACTGCGAGGTTTTAGTTAGCCTTCAAAAACCCAGTTACTAGGTACCTTGGGCACCAAGTGGTGTACTTGAAGTAGATCGTACAAAACCCATTGTCCAGCACACGGGTTGTGGTTTTATAGGGAATTTGAGGAAGAAGAGCGGAAAAACTTCCATTTCTTGATGTTATCTGTCCTTCAACCTTTCTCACATTTATGTCATCTCCCTCATCACATCTCGTATCAAAGACAAAAAGAACTAAAATTGTTTTGAAAATTGGAAAAAATAACATGAAATGTGAAAGTTGAAGTGGACATTTTCAAAAATGGTAAATGTTCACAGAATTTCCTGAAAAAATTCACCGAAGTCCTTTGATGTAGTCTCAGAGTCTCAATTGTCATGAAATGATACCGTCAGCAACGCATAAATAACTTTATTATTTAATTAAATTGCTGTATTATAGCAATAAGGTTGGAGGGGTGATGCAATTATCGTTTACGATATTTATATACATTCGTGTTTAACCCTCCTCCCACAAGGCTCGCTTTCTAGACATGAATTGCAAGGCAGTGTCGTATACGACACAGTTCCATGATTATTTCCTGAGTGTAATTTTTAGACGTATTAAAGGGAAAAATGAGTAGGGACACTTCCTCTGAATCACTTGAAGTTTTATTGGTCCTCTAAACCATCAAAATCAGTTCAAACAAAACAACAATCACGAAATATATTGAGACATTTCTCAAGCGAACCTGAGCATAAGAGATCTGTTACAATTTACTAGATATATCACACAATTAAGTTCAGGCACATAGCTTTCAAGCTAGCATCACATCAGTTCCTTGAAATCATTCATCATTAGGACTTAGATAATTGACAAGATCAGAGAAAATATGAGGAATGTATATAGCGAACATCTGTAACCATTTAACAACACACATCATTTACACATCAAAATCAGGTACATTAGTTCCCCTCAGACTCAATTCTATAACTAATATAATTCTTGAAATATTATTTAACTGGAAATAAATTTTTTTTAAATATAATGAAAACTTTCAATAAAATCACAAAACCAGACACATTTTTTCTCCTTGTAGACTCAGGGGCTCCAATTCATTCAAAATTTCCTCATCAGTGATGAACCTCGATGGGTTGGCCATTATGCAGCAAACAGGCACATGAAGGAAGCAGAATAATGAAAGAAATGTTTGAGTTTCCATGAGTGAAGTCCCCACGAAATATAGAACATGTACCACAAGGCGGTGTCAATAACGACACAGGCACCCTTTGCAGGAAGTCAGATATAAAAAAAAGAAGACTGAGCGTGAACTTACCTCGCCAAAAGCTTCAGTACGATTGGCTGGTAGGGTAATTTGTCCCTTAGCCCTCGCCTGAAGTGATGCGCGCATGTGCGCCACCACATTAGGTTCAACGTGTCGTATACGACACGGCCTTGTGGGAGGAAGGTTAAAGAAAAACGGCTGCTAATTGGGAAAATCGAGTATAGATGATCCGATGCGTAGTAGCTTATGTCAGAAGATCTATTTCTAAATACCTTGCACTACCCTATCAGGGATTCATCTACAAACCAACCTGCATAATCTCTGAAAATTTCATCAAAATCGGAAGGAAACTGAGAAGTTACTGCTAGTTGAAGAATTATACAGTTACATCGTATGATAGCATAGAGGCTACTATCATTCCGAGGCGATGATTTTCATATATGTGTGGTTAGTGGGGGTGTGTGGTTGATGGGGGTGTGTGGTTGATGGGGATGTGTGGTTGATGGGGGTGTGTGTGGTCGGTGGTGGTGTGTGGTTAGTGGGGGTGTGTGGTTGATGGGGGTATGTGTGGTCGGTGGTGGTAAGTATGTGGTTGGTGGGGAGTGTGTGGTTGATGGGGGTGTGTGTGGTAGATGGTGGTGTGTGGCTGATGGAGGTGTGTGGTTGATGGGGTGTGTAGGTTAGTGGGGGTGTGTGTGGTTGGTGGTGGTGTGTGGTTAGTGGTGGTATGTGGTTGGTGGGGAGTGTGTGGTTGATGGGGGTGTGTGTGGTAGATGGTGGTATGTGGTTGGTGGGGAGTGTGTATGTGGTTGGTGGGGAGTGTGTATGTGGTTAGTGGGGGTGTGTGGATGATGGGGGTGTGTGTGGTTGGTGGTGGTGTGTGGTTAGTGGGGGTGTGTGGTTGATGGAGGCGTGTGGTTGATGGGGGTGTGTGTGGTCAGTGGTGGTAAGTATGTGGTTGGTGGGGAGTGTGTGGTTGATGGGGGTGTGTGTGGTAGATGGTGGTGTGTGGCTGATGGAGGTGTGTGGTTGATGGGGGTGTGCGGTTAGTGGGGGTGTGTGTGGTCTGTGGTGTGTGTTAGTGGTGGTATGTGGTTGGTGAGGAGTGTGTGGTTGATGAGGGTGTGTGTGGTAGATGGTGGTATGTGGTTGGTGGGAGTGTGTGGTTAGTGGGGGTGTGTGGTTGATGGAGGTGTGTGGTTGATGGGGGTGTGTGTGGTCAGTTGTTGTAAGTATGTGGTTGGTGGGGAGTGTGTGGTTGATGGGGGTGTGTGTGGTAGATGGTGGTGTGTGGCTGATGGAGGCGTGTGGTTGATGGGGGTGTGTGGTAGGTGGGGGTGTGTGTGGTCGGTGGTGGTGTGTGGTTAGTGGTGGTATGTGGTTGGTTAGGAGTGTGTGGTTGATGGGGGTGTGTGTGGTAGATGGTGGTATGTGGTTGGTTAGGAGTGTGTGGTTGATGGGGGTGTGTGTGGTAGATGGTGGTATGTGGTTGGTGGGGAGTGTGTATGTGGTTGGTGGGGGTGTGTGGTTGATGGGGGAGTGTGGTTGGTGGGGATGTGTGTGGTTGATGGGGGTGTGTGGTTGGTGGGGATGTGTGTGGTCTGGGAGTGTGTGTGGTCAGTGGGGGCATTTGTGGTTGATGGGGGTGTGTGGTTGGTGGGGATGTGTGTGGTTGATGGGGGTGTGTGGTTGGTGGGGATGTGTGTGGTCTGGGAGTGTGTGTGGTCAGTGGGGGCATTTGTGGTTGATGGGGGTGTGTGGTTGATGGGGGTGTGTGGTTGATGGGGGTGTGTGGTTGATGGGGGTGTGTGGTTGGTGGGGATGTGCGTGGTCTGGGAGTGTGTGTGGTCAGTGGGGGCGTTTGTGGTTGATGGGGGTGTGTGGTTGGTGGGGAGTGTGTATGTGGTTGGTGGGAGTGTGGGTGGTCAGTGGATGGGTGTGTGTGTGATGGTTGTGAAGGTGTGGTTGCCAGAGGTAGATAGGACATGAGGAAATATTAGGGGCAGGATGTGTTGTCAGGTGTGAGTATTGGGCACTGATAAGAGGTCAAGTTCAAGGTCAAAAGTTATGACCCTGAACAATGGCACATTTATCCTCTACTGAGCGCTAAAATCCATTTCATCTGTTCCTACCACCGGTAGTGAGGGAGCAACATTTTCATAAACCTTCATAAGATCGTCGTTCCATGTTACTGCCCCGAATGAAGTGTTATTTGGAGCCCAAATCGCAGGCATATCAGTAGTTGGTCGACTTCTACTCACCTCCTCACCTTCGGAGGAGGAGGCGGCAGTACATGAGGAGGAGGAGGTGGCAGATGAGGAGGAGGAGTCATCTCGGCTCCGGAACGACCGGAATTCGGTTTCCATTGGTCGTGACAGTTCTGATTGTGTGAGAACCTCGTAATTAATTGCGGGGACCTCGACCTTCTCGCCGTTTTACCTCCCGTTTCACCGCCTCCCTCTTACGTTCTAATCAGAAGCAGATGCGTTTGTGGTTGAACTACCGGAAGTGCGACTCCTCCTCCTCCTTCACCTCCACCTCCTCCTCCTTCACCCCCACCTCCCCCTCCTCCATCACCGCCACCTCCTCCTCCACCTCTTCCTCATCCTCCTCCCTCCTCACCGGTGGACTCCGACGAGTTCTGCATTACGTGTCAAGTGTGTGTAAATTGTCTCACGATGGCTTTCCTCTTGTTGAGCGCCGATGTTTGTGTGCGTGAACCAGTGGTTGTGGGGGTGCGGAGGAGGCGCCCCTTGAAAGCTCCCCCTCATCGCGAAACCCGGAGGCGGCGAAACCTGTTTGGGGTTTTCGGGAGGAGAAGCTCCGAGCGGGAGGAGGCTTCATTATCACACCTCAAGAATTCCTATGGTTTACACCCAAAACTTCGAGAGGGAAATTCGAACTCATCACGTCAGGCAGCGCCACCTCCGCGGCGCCTCACTTCAACAGTAAAACTTACTACACCCACTAATTACACCTTATAACTTTTTAATAACGAAATGAATCCCTAAAAATTATTATTATTAATACTGATACGCATATTAAAAATCTATTCACGCAGTATGAGTTAATGAGCGAATTTTCAAAGAAGCCTTAAGCTATGGTTAACCCTAATTGGGCCATGGTGTCACCAGTGTCACCGAAACCATATCAGGAACTCCACAGTTGTCCCAAGGTGTCACCGGAGTAACTAAAATTAAATTGGAATTTTGAATTTATTGGACAGCAGAATTTTTTGTGGGCTATTGAAAGTGTCAAAATAGAGTTAGTTCAAACATTTCCAAGGAAATCGATCAAAATATGTACAAAGTTTGGTCAAATCATATTTTAAATTTGAATAACTTACAAAAACTTATTTAAAAAATCCAGATTTATCAATTAATTTTTGAATTACAAATTAAATCTACTTGATCTGGTAACAAAAATGGAATTTCCAAGATGTTGTCGGTGACACTAGTGACACCATGGACCAATTATTGTTAAGAGAATCGGAATATTAGCTATGCTGGGTGTCTTACGATGAGCATAACATCAGGGTTCAACTCTACTAGATATTTCCAACGAAAAATGTCTTCTCGTAATTTTTTCTTAACCAACTCAAAATGCCTTTTTTTCTCTTCGAATTTTTATTTCGCGTTTTCGACCTTACATCATTAAAATTGTCATAACTCCTGATATTCACCAAGTAAATTCAAATTTGAGGCTATCGTTGGATAGAGCAATAAGCAATAAACATCAAAAATTCAAATAAAATAATAATAATCATAATAATAAAATAAAAATAATCATAATAAAATAATCAAAAATCAAATAAAATAGCAAATTTCAAATTTCTTTCGAAATGTGACTTTTAAAATCGAAATTTTCACTCTGAATCCTTGGCTATTTCAATAGGCGCTTTTCGGAAAGAACATGTTCCAATTGTCAACTTTCCAACGGTCTATCAATTTTTCTTTTTAAAATTCAAATTGAAAGAGTAGATATATCTAGTTCAACTATATATAGTTTGAATACCAAAAAACGTGTGTTTTACTTCTTATAAAACAAAGCACTCAACAAAAGCATCAACTATCTACCTGATTGATGCTTTTATTGAGTAAAAAGGTACTACTTTATGCTTACTATCATATCTAGAAATAATGCGTATTTGGTTTTGTTTCCGAAAAATCCACTTTCTAGTAGTCATAATTATTCGGAAGTATTTAGCGTAAAAAATTACATAGGAAATAATACCAAACTCGTCTTCATCTTGAGATAAACCGCGTAAAACACTTGAATTTCTTGTAAAACAACTTCGAACTTGATTTACTCTTCCAATTTGAATTTAAAAAACGCTGCAAATTATTACACAATGGTTTATTATTTTTCTATAGATCACTCGTCTGCAAAGCCACCAACCATCCAACATGAAGAAAAACATCGATCGCATTTCGGTCAGTTAAAATTTGAACGGAGATTAGGCCTCTTTAGCGATTCACACTCGTGTTTCTGATTTATCGTACG
This sequence comes from Apolygus lucorum, assembly GCA_009739505.2. Taxonomy (NCBI): domain Eukaryota; kingdom Metazoa; phylum Arthropoda; class Insecta; order Hemiptera; family Miridae; genus Apolygus; species Apolygus lucorum. Next base: position 19,724,638 of record CM019172.2, on the reverse strand, counting down.
TCCAAATCTTAAATTCTCGTAGAGAGCGAACGATTTGTCCTACAGAGCTCCGGGTGGTCTCAAAAAATATAAAAAATTCTATAGAATCCTAAATTGAAGGAAAAACAATACCTTAATATCAAAATTTTTTGAGTTAGGGCGTTTTCAAAATTTCAAAATTCATTTCGGAACCCTTAGACGTAACCTACATTAACCAAAATCTTCGGGGCACGACTAGACCCCAAATGGAGCCTACATACCAAATTTCATCGAAATCTAAGTGGCCGATTCAGCTTTTTTGGCCGGTTATTTGCCCATAACTTCTATACGAATTAAGCGATCGGAATAGTTCGACGTTAGGACCAACTAGACCCCAAATGGAGTCTATGTGCAAAAGAACGGGTTTTTTAGACCGATTCTAAGGCCTTTTATGGCCCGGACGGCGGACGGGGGACGGCGGACGGACATTGCAAATTTAGATTCTACGCACCTTGAAACGTAAAGTGACAAAGTTTGAGGGGGGGTTATAAATTTTTTTTTGCGATACGATCACATAGGCTTATTATTAGAAATAATAAACCAAAAGGAAAAATTGATATACCCTTGGAAAGCTGAAAATTTGAACATGTTTTATTCCGAAGAGCGCCTATCGAAATAGCCAGCGAAGTAAACATTTTAAAATATTCATATTTCGAAAAAAATTAAGTTTGCTATTTGACTTGATTTTTTAGAAATGATTTATTGCTAAAAAAAAAAAATAAAAATAAATGATAAAATAAATAAATAAAAAATTTAAAAAATAAAAAATATCCTAAAATTCGAGGTTGAAAACGCAAAAAAAAACTTCGAAGTTAAAAAAAGGCATCCTGAGTTGGGTGAGAAAAAATTTCTACGAGCCATTTTTGTTGGAAATACCTTTCAGAATCGATCCCTTCTAAAGTGTAGACACCCTGTATAGCAGAATAGTGAGCCTTTTGGGTGTGGCACACAGCACGAAACGTAATTTCACGAGCAAGCTCCTGGTTAAAAATATGAGAACAAGCAAAAAATTCTCTCCTCGTCTTCCCGAACTCATGGAGTACCCACACGTATATTATTGAATTTTTGTAGATTTTCAGTATACCATACCAACATACTGTATGCACAGGGTATGCTTTAAGATTCATATGCTTTGATTTCATTCATATTTATGCTTTGAATATCCATATTCACGTTCTGCTCGTCTCCACAAACTCATAGAGTACCCACACGGCTATTCTTGTATTTTTTTCGATTTTCAGTATACCATACCAACATACTGTATGCACAGGGTATGCTTTGAAGATGTTAGGAGTCCATATTCACGTTCTACTCGTCTCCACAAACTCATAGAGTACCCACACGGATATTCTTGTTTTTTTTTCGATCTTCAGTACACCATCCCAACATACTGTATGCACAGTGTATGCTTTAAGATTCATATACTTTGATATCATTCATATTTATGCTTTGAAGATCTATATTCACGTTCTACTCGTCTCCAACAACTCATAGAGTACTCACATGGCTATTCTTGTATTTTTTAGGGTTTTCAGTATACCATACCAACATACTGTATGCACAGGGTATGCATTAAGATTTTTTTGAAGATCCATATTCACGTTCTACTCGTCTCTACCAACTCATAGAGTACCCACACGGATATTCTTGTTTTTTTTTCGATTTTTAGTACAACATACCAACATACTGTATGCACTGGGTATGCCTTGAAGATGTTAGGAGTCCACATTCACGTTCTACTCGTCTTCACAAACTCATAGAGTACCCACACGGCTCTTCTTGTTTTTTTTCGATCTTCAGTACACCATCCCAACATACTGTATGCACAGTGTATGCTTTAAGATTCAAATACTTTGATATCATTCATATTTATGCTTTGAAGATCTATATTCACGTTCTACTCGTCTCCAACAACTCATAGAGTACTCACATGGCTATTCTTGTATTTTTTTAGGGTTTTCAGTATACCATACCAACATACTGTATGCACAGAGTATGCTTTGAAGATGTTAGGAGTCCATATTCACGTTCCAGTACACCATACCAACATACTGTATGCACTGGGTATGCCTTGAAGATGTTAGGGGTCCACATTCACGTTCTACTCGTCTCCACCAACTCATAGAGTACCCACACGGCTATTCTTGTTTTTTTCGATTTTCAGTATACCATACCAACATACTGTATGCACAGGGTATGCTTTAAGATTCATATGCATTGATATCATTCATATTAATGCTTTGAAGATCCATATTCACGTTCTACTCGTCTCCACTAACTCATAGAGTACCCACACAGCTATTCTTGTATTTTTTTCGATTTTCAGTATACCATACCATACCAACATACTGTATGCACAGGGTATGCTTTAAGATTCATATGCTTTGATATCATCACATTCATGCTTTGAAGATCCATATCGACGTTCTACTCGTCTCCACCAACTCATAGAGTACCCACATGGCTATTCTTGCATTTTTTTCGATTTTCAGTATACCTACCATACCAACATACTGTATGCACAGGGTATGCTTTGAAGATGTTAGGAGTCCATATTTACGTTCTACTCGTCTCCACAAATTCATAGACCCACACGGCTATTCTTGTTTTTTTTTTTTTTTTTTGATTTTCAGTATACCTACCATATCAACATACTGTATGCACTGGGTATGCCTAGAAGATGTTAGGAGTCCATATTAACGTTCTACTCGTCTCCACCAGCTCATAGAGTACCCACACGGCTATTCTTGTTTTTTTTCGATTTTCAGTATACCATACCAACATACTGAATGCAATTCCCTTTCCTACATCAATCCACATCATCCTTCATTCACAACCCCTGTCATCTTCAACATTTCATTATAATCATCATGCCCAAAACACCCAAAACTCACCTCTCTTTCATCCCTCTTCAAACCAATCATGAGGTTAATTGTATAATTTTACGAATTTTCACACCCACAAGACTGACCATTCTGTCATACGGTTACTATTTCGATTTCCCCAACCATACATTTAAATATTTCATTACAATTTCGCTCATTAACCCACACTACATGCATGGACTTTTTCGGATACTCTGGTCCCCAATCTGTCTGTCTGACTGCGATGTCTGCCACATCTGGGACCCCGCATGGAAATGAGCCCGACAAAAACGTCCCTCTTGTGAAAATACGTTGCGTTGTCGACCAAATCGCGGTATTTTCTCAGGACAACCTCGATTTTCCCTCCATATTATTTCCTATTTCTCCCTCAATTTTTTGCTCTCCGCCGAACGATACGCTCGAAATCGAAAAATGTTTATCGAAGCCTGACTCACCCCACTAAGGAGTCGTCTCTGTTTATTTTGCATCTCCGATAATATTGAAATGAAGGAGTTTCCGCTATAGTGTGCTTCAAAACGCTGTTTTTTATTTCCATTTGTTGAAACAATTCCTTTAAACAAATGAAATATTCGGGCCGATGACGACGTAAAAACGAATATTCAATTTTTTTTCATAATTTATTGCTATTAAGATCAATAAAACTCTTCTTTCAACCTTCAGGAACCTTCAAGAAGATCACAATATTATATTTGTCCTTAAAATATTAGATTAATTATTAGATTAATATTATATTATATTTGTTTTTTGAGCCAAAATTATGTAAAATTTTTTGTTCAAAAACAAGTGTGTTGGAATCAGCGAATTACATCTATTAAACAAAAACGCATTTTCACCTTTTTTTCGTTTTTTTAAGCCATAATTAAGTTTTTTTTTTAAACAAGATGTGTTGTTCTAATCTAATTTAAAAAAACGCATTTTCACCTTTTTTGTTTTTTTTTAGCCACAATTAAGTAGAGGTTTTTGTTTGAAAACAAGAGGTGTTGAAATTAGTGAATTACATCTAATTAAAAAAAAAAACGCATTTTCACCTTTTTTGTTTTTTTTAGCCACAATTAAGTAGAGAAAACAAGAGGTGTTGGAATTAGTGAATTAAATCTAATTTTTACGAGAAAAAAATTCGCTTTTTCACCCTTTTTTGGTTTATTATTTTCAATAACTAACCTTTGGAATTTAGTCTTAGTCTATTCTAAACTAAAAACTGTTCAAAAATAGCCAGCGAGTGTTGAAGACGATTAAAAAAACTGCTTTATCCCTCCTCAATATCGGGGGAGAATTTTGAATTCGAAGAGCATATAAATCCATAAATAAAAAGCACGGTTAAAAAATCTGAAACTTGATAGTTACGTAACTGGGTGGTAAAATCGAGTTGGCTTGAACCTTAAATTGTGTAAAACTTTCAGAATGAATACATTTATTGATTGAATTTTCACTCACGTGCATATGCGCACCGTATCCTGGGGTGCCCATGAAGATCCAATCCGTGTTTTTATTTTCGGAGTTCTCCGGAAGGAAATACGGTCGGTCGTAGTGCTGCCGCAAGATCATCCCAGCCTTGTCGTCGCAATTGCTCCTGTAAATATAAATATTTTGTTAATTATGAAATAATTGAAGTATGAGTAAATATGTAGGGATGAAAAACTAAGCTCGGAAGTTAGAAAAAAAGTTAGTTATTTAACCCTTCAGTGGTAAACCCCTGAGCCCGGTGCTCCCTCGGCCCATTTTTCAAATACTGTCATTCACAGTGGCCATCTTGAGGGCTGTGATTCACAGTTGCCTCCTAGAAAACACCTCCACGCAGGACTGTACTCTAGGTATTCTCTGTCCGTATGAATCAGGTTCTCACACTCAGGGGCGTCGCGTGATAATATTCGTCAGGCAAACAGCTAGGCTGCAAATTATTACACAAAGGTTCATTTTTTCTGTATTGATCACGTGCCAGCAAAGAACTCAGCTTTGTCATTGTCACCACCTACCAACCATGTTTTACCTTCACAATCAAGTTTATTTGGGAGAATTAAACGCTCCACACTCCACTGGAAGAAAAAAAGAATTCCTTCGTTTAGAAATTTGATCACTGGTTGCTAAGGAAGCAAAACCGAGTACATCCCAAAGAAACGATCGGCAAAAGCATTTTGGTTAACTAAAATTTGAAGGGCGATCACTCCTCTTTTGCGATTCATACTCGTTTTTCTAACTTCTCGTAGGGAGCGAACAGTTTGTCCTACAAAGCTATGGGTAGTCTCATTCGATTCCGAAAATTCAATGGTACAATCTTAAATTTCTGATAAAACAATACCTTCAAATCGAGAGTTTTCAAGAGAGGGTGCCTTTGGAAGTTTCAGCCCTTCCGTTTCACCGCTTAGAAGTGACTTACATCAAGCAAAAGCTTTGCGGCACAACTAGACCCCAAATGGAGCCCACATACCAAATTTCATCATAATCGGTCCATGATAATTAAGGAAAGACCCGCGGACGGACGGATTTTTTTTTTTTATTCGATTTTCAAAATCTATACGTACTTACCTACCACAAACGTAAACCATCATATTTGAGGGTGGTCAAACTTTTTTCTTGAAAATAATTAACGAAAAAGGGAGACTCTGACCTAGACCTAACAAGATGTGAAACCTTCATTCTACAATGTTTTGCAATTATTTCCTAATGTCTATCAACAAGAAAAATGATTAGGTACAGTGAAATACAGTAAAATCGGGAACGGGACACCAGTCAACGTCATACAGCTGATATTTGCGGCGGCGAAAAAACGAACTGCTTTCCTTCTTTGAGATAATGTGGGTGGATGGATATGTTAATGTGGGTATGTTATGGATATGTGGGCTAATCTCTCTGCATTAAGCTGGGTTCACATAGGTGCGTAATGTCCGTAATCCGTAATGCGCAAAAAGAGAAGTGGGGGTGTTCCGTAATCCGTAAAGTCCGTAATGCGTAAAATAGCGTTCACATGGCCAAATGATTACGCGATTACGCAGAAGCGCGCATTAGGTTCTGCGCAGAATTGTTTTCCCTCTCGCCTTTTTTCCCGCGTTCAGCTGTTTTGCTGTTTCGCCCTGTTCATCGATCGAATAATTCCTTATTAATTATTAACTTCGAAAAACATGATTTTCATCGTCTTCTTGGTGATTTGCCTACTTGTAGGCCCGGTGAATGGTATACCCAGTGTTGGGCAAAAATTAGCTATAGCTAACAGCTAAAAGCGGCAGCTAAATTAGCTACGATTTAGCTGAAGCTAGCAGCTAAATATTTAGCTTTTAGCTGTCGAGGAACAGCTAAAATTTCTAGCTAAATTAGCTATTGGTTGAAAAATTAACTAGCTAATAAATTAGTTAGCTAATGCCAAACTCTGGGTATACCCATTTCGGAAAACGATGTAAGTACCTTTTGATGTAAAAACGTCTGCCAAGTTGGGTGGGCAGTATAGCTTCCTCACTCATTGTAACATGGACGTACAGAATCAGTTGGCGAAAAAATTATGATTCAAAGAGTTATTGAATACCAAAATATTAGCGGTCCACCGTCTAGGACCTAACCCACACAATCCCTGAAAATTTCATCGAAATTGGTTGAATAGTTGCGGAGTTTTGGTTGTAACAATAAATTTAAAGTTTGCGCATGCGCAGCGGCTATTGCTTGACCAATTTGATTGAAACTTATAGGGTGTCTCTTAGAAGTTAGTCCCTCACTAACCTCCAAATTTGAGCAAAATCGGTTCATTAGAAACCGAGAAACCGAGGTTCCAGGAAATTCACGTTTGCGCATGCGCACTCGCTCCTATTGGTCCGAAGGTGCTGAAATTTATAGGGGACCGTCTAGGACCTAACCCGCACAATCCCTGAAAATTTCATCAAAATCGGACCACAGGTTGGTATAGTTTTGCCCGGGACAAGGATTGACCACAGACAGACCGACAGACCGACAGACCGACAGACAGACAGACAGACAGACACGGAACCAAAATTGTTCGGGAAGCTCTAAAACGCAAAAAGCAAGTGGAAATTTTGATTTTGGAGGACATTTTTTTTTTTTCACTTCTTTCACGAATACAAAGCTTCCCTACCTTCGGTAGTGAGGAAGCAAAAATAATGTTATTGAATTGTTGTGAAGAATCGCAATGTTCAAAACGACCAAAGTCTCTCAAAAATGTCTTTTAACCCAGGTTTTCGGAAGTTGAATCAATTGAAAAATAGGTTTTCAGAAGTTGAATCAATCATATTTCCACAAAATACGCAGACTTCTTTCATGGGGTTATTGGAGAATGATTTGATTTCTGAGGATTTATTGACGTAATTTGATCGGACGAGACCAATGAGGCTCTCATTAAAATCATTCAAAGTCATTTCGAAAATGAAAACCAAATAATCCGGAATCCGGAATAAAAATACTAATCCGAATACGGAATAATAAAACGGAATCCAGAGAACCGAGTCAACGACGAACAGCTGAACGATGAACAGACGACGAGAGCTTTCACGAAGTTTGCCGAAATTTATTGAAGTTCATCCTTAATGCGTAAAATATCTAATTTCACAAAACGATACACTCCGCTCCAAAAGTTTTCGTCCGCAAAGAATGCTCGCGCCCCCTAATTGAGGGGCTATTAGCACCAGCCAATAGGATCCAATTACGCACTACGGATTACAGACATTACGCACCTATGTGAACCAAGCTTTAGGGTCACGAAACAGTTTTCCGACTGTTTGCAACAGCTGATAGTGTGGTAGTGGGGGTATGGCAATACTGGACCCCGCCCTGACCCCCCGCTACCCCGCCGATCTTCGCCTCTCACTCTAAACAGTCGCGAAAAATTCATTTTTTTGAACTGCTTGCCTTGCATCCAGCGATGCAAGGAGGACCAGCCCCCGCGCTAGTTCGCTTATCATCCGCAATCATCTACATTACCGACCTCTCCAAGTCTCTGGTGTGTTGCGGGCTAGTATCCAAGGCAAAATACGTACTTTCTTATTCCATCCTCTTATTTAATCTAAATTCCTTGATAATAATGAAATAGTCCCTAAATATTATAAAAGTTTTCCAAAATCAGCTATATATTACTTACGAAAAATGGAAATATAGGAGAATCTCAACAAAAATTAATTTATTTATTTTGCATATTTGTAGTAAGGCAAACAGTGTTTGCTATGTTTGCCTGGAGGAGACGCCACTGCTCACACTAAACTATGAAAGTGCCAGATAGCTCCAGTTTCTGAGCGCTCCTCTGAACCCAAGAAAAGGCTGCAGTATAGTCTGGTTAAACCTCGATGGCACTTGGATTTACTAATACACTGACACAACAACGAGATAACGAAGGATGTCTGAACTCAGGTAGTCGAACCTTTCCAAAGACCACCTGAAGCCGTCGGTCCTGTGAGTGTATTAGTAACAGACCCAAGACCACAAGTGCCATCGAGGATTGATCAGACTATAGCCTGAGTAAGATTCTAACAAAAAGGCGAAACGTGCATCTGACTCTAACGGCTCTGATCAGTCAAATTTTGATTGTTCAGTTATTTGTTTTTCAGAGTTCAGCAAAACCTAATGTCACTATTACGTATTTCTGAGTTTAATTTTTTTTTAAACTGTTTTTAACATTATGTAAGTACGTGTTTGGACTTCCCGCCTAGATTAGGCGGGAGACCAAAGTTAGTTCCTGCACAGACCGCTGCACAGTTAGTTCTGAGTCCTGCTGCCAGGTGGCCGAGCCCACTTCGGGCTAAATCAGTTATATTCATGCAATCGTAAAAGTGCAATCAAGTAATGAACAATCAGAAAATATCAAACGAACATTTTTGTGTTCAGTGTCGACCTATGTGGCCATGGCTGTTACGAATCATTGGGGAAACCTCCCTCGCAACAGACGACCGCCATGTTGCTTTGTGCTCCTTTGGCATGTTATTAAAAAATGAAATACCCCGATACGTGAAAAAATTGTAAGCTGTGGTCGACTTTAATCGCGGCGTATTCAAAAAGTACCCTTGTGAAAAGCGTATTCACAATGCCTGCTGTGGAAAAGAATATAGTTATGCTTAAATAGTTGCTGAACAGCACTCCTGTTGTAAAGATCACCAATCTTAAGCAGTAGTAGTTTATCTATGTGTTGGCAAACTGCATACGCTGTAACTGTGCATTGAGGCAGGGGCGGCTGCTGATAGGAGCACAGGCGCATGTGCACCCCCAGCCAATTAAAAAAGAAAAAAAAAAATCAAAGTTCGTTCCTCTTCATTTGAAGAGTAAGTTGGCTAGTGACAGAAGACATGATCGTAGGTACCTACTGGGCTAGTTGAATCTACGCGCGAAAACTGTGGCGGGAGCTCCCTCTTTTCTGACCAATCACACCCGTTTGGAGCATCACCTTTCCTGTGCACAGTTTCTGGGGAGGGTGACGTCATTCGAGGGAGGCAGGCACGTGAGATTGACCAACCAGAGAGCAGGAAATTTTCTCGTCTTGTGCAGAATTGGTTCGTTGCTCCCCCATCAGAGAGCTCTGCAATCCGGATTTCCTTATAGAGAATTAAGTAAACAAACAAACCTGATGAGGGAATTCCGTTTTACGTTTTTGGTTTACTACTGTTTCGGTACACACCGTTATCATCAAAGTATTGTGATTACTTAGGAGTGTTGTAGGTACGATGAGTAGTTTACATTAAAGTAAAATAAACTATTTGCGTTTGTCGATTGTGGAAAAGTGCGACATTCGAGAAACTGGCAGCCCCTTGCTGTCTCTACTTAAATCCAGCAGATGTTGAAATTAAAAAACCGTGCAGATTCGTACCGTAAGTTTTAATGTCGACTATTATAAGAAGGTAGATTGGCTTTGTGGGTGTGAAGTGACTAACTGACAATTTCGCCTACTTTGTTCTACCAACCGAAATGAGGCTTGAGTTAAAGACGGGATAAGTGATCTCCCATTTAGCCAAAAAATTGAAAAACGCATTGGCTGTCTCTCATAAGAACGCTGTGGTAGATTTGCGTATAGTGTGTCGTCAAAATATAATGCAACTACTCGACAGTGCACATCGTCATAATCTGATACAAAAAAAAAAAAAAAAAAAAAAACGAAACGGTTAGAAAAATAGGTACTACATTCTTTATCCCGAATCATTGATTGTATCAAGTTCTGTGGTGTTTTCGAGCTAGCCGTGCGTGGGCATGATGAGAGGGAGGATTCTTCGAATCTCGGAGTCCTCAAGGGGCTCGTTAATTTTTCTTCCGAATTGGACGATGTTTTGAATCGTCACGGGCAAATATACATTTCAGTTATTGCAATAAGATGGATGAATTTCTTGGGTTTCGACATTTGATGATTAAGTATTTCAGAATTTCTGTTAACCACTAGAGAACATGTTTCGTGTCTATTGCACGTACGTATTTAGTACAGTTTGCAATTTTAAGATGAAAAAGTTACCAAGATTTATCCCATTTGCATATCGTTGAAATTTCTATTTGGCAGAGAAAATCACCTATTCTGTCCCTTCTCGATAGCCTCTCCTAATCTCTGTGCACCCCCTAAGTTTCGGGGCAGGAACCGCCACTGCATTGAGGGCTAAGTGTACTTGTCTTTATTTGTTTTGTCTGAACTTGTCTTTGTCTTTTGTCTTTATAAATATTTATTCCATTTACAACGGTAGTTTGGTAACTTCAAAATTGTAGGATCTTGGCATCTCAAAGACTCTGCGAATCTACGGGAAGTTACAACCTCGGGGTTTGCAACTCTACGACAACATCTTCTTTGCGGTTTTTGGTCAAGTCGGAAGTTTGGGACGGCCCCCTTCAACTTCCCAAACGGTTGCCGCAGAGTTGCAGTCGTACATTTGAAGTAGACCCCCCCAAAAAAGGACGATTTTCTTTCGAAACGAATAAGCAATGATCCGAACGGCAGGGAAAAAAACTTTTTCTATGCATGAATTATGCGGGGGTTGTCTTTGTAATAATTTCTCCCTATTTTGAGGAGACCTCGAGGGTTTTCTGTCACTCGGAGCAATGCGACGTCCCAGGAAATTCCGCTCCGTCCGAAGAGAAGAAGAAAAAGGACAAGCAAAAAAAGAAATGGGAATTCTGTCTGACATTGACAAGAAAACGAATTCCTTGTCGGAAAGAAGATTGTGAACGTTGATGGGATCAAAAAATATTCTTGGAATAAACAAGGGAAATTTAGGTGCTTTGCGGTCGCGGAATCGCCAAAGAATTAAATTTGGATAACTAAATTCTTTGTAAAGTGATTTCCGTGGACATCTTTAGCTCCTTCCCCAACCTCATCATTCTAAGGATTTATTTAAAGTCGTATTTTTCAGTACTAGTCGTACTGTTTAGTACGACTCGATGTGGGTGGTGCAGTCACTGAGGTACCTAATCAAAAAGGAGATCATCTTGAGTCAGATGCTGTGCAATCATTCCTCTTGTATGGGGCGGAGGTTTGGGCAAACGCCATGGAGGTGGGATATCTCCGACAGCGAATGGTCGCAGTTCAACGTCGAGGAGCACATCGTATCGCCTGTGCCTGCAGAACAGTCTCGGAACCAGCCTTGCAGGAGTGATCTCTATTCATCTCATGGCTATAGAAAGAAAGAGAATGTTCAACAGGAGAGATCAAGGAGCGAATCCGTATTGCCAAAGAGGAGAGAGAGCTCACCATGGAAAGATGGAAGGATATATGGACAGGAGAAACCAGAGGCAGATGGACGGCGAGGCTGATCCCTCAAATCAAGACATGGCTACAGAAGAAGCTTGGAGAGGTAAATTTCTTCCTTATCCAGTTACTTTCAGGTCACGGACTTTTCTACGTCTACTTACATAAAAGGGGGAAGGTGAGGTCCCCAAAATGTCCCAACTGCCAGGAGAACAAGGATGATAACGCCTTCCATACATTCTTTGAATGCATGCGACGGACAGGGGAGAAAACAATGAACAAAAAAATCCTTCAAGAACGGGAGAGGCAGCGAAGGGGAACCATGGACCGGCCCCTAACAGAGAACTAAGAAGACTCCCAGGACTCAGCCTGAAGTAATGTGTTGAACAGTTCCAGGCAGAGTTCCAACGTGGGATAAAGAGGTGAGGTTTTAGTGGGTTTGAATCCCGTGCGAGCGTTCTCTCGGGTAACTTACAAGATCCAATTTCCCCCCTGGATCTTGAAAAATTCCTCACATCCTACAATCTTGAGTCAGAGCTGCTCAACTCCATGAAAAATTCACCGAATTCGTATGGAAACTGTGGAAGTTGAGCTGGTTACAAGGATTTCACTCCGTGGTAAGTAAAGTGAACAACCACCTCAGGTTGAATTTTCGTCCAACTGCCATTCCTGGCGTCGCGGACGTGATAAGGAAGATCCCCAAGGGAAGATTAGAATTGGTTCTGATGATTTCGCTTAAGGCTACTAATTGCCTCACCCGCTTGCGTGAAGTGGGGTTCACCAACGGCCTCACCCAGAAAATTATCAAGACCTTGAGCAGTCACCAATCCAGATGGTAAGATTCAAAACTTCCCAATCTGTATGTACTCGATGTTTCTGGTTTCTATCGCTTTTCCTCGAAATTTTACAGGTTTTCAGGTTAACCGTAGACAATGAGGAATTTCACTGAATTCTGTTTGCATTTTTCCTGAATATTTATAGGTGTGGGATAGATGAAAATTGGGTTGATTTTGGAAAATGAGTCTCCTGTTATTTTTAGGAGACATTCAAAATTTGTGATTTAAAAAAATCTGGAAAACGGACCTTTTCAACGTGAAGCGGAAACACTCGTTGATTGGCTGTTTGGATCACTGGTTCCTCCCCTTGTTGCCCGATGGAACGAGGAAATCGTGTTATCTAAGAGGAAAATTGTTTACCTTGGGAATGAGAACTAAATAAACCATACAGGGTTAGAACAAAAACGGTTGTATTGAACAGAACTGATGGTAATTGATTTGAACGAGAAATATAAGAGCACAGAGTAACAATGAGCCAACATTATGACGCCTCTAAATTGATAAATTTGGGAAAACGTACCCCCTCGGTTCTCTAATTTAACGAGGAAACCACTGGATTCTTGAAACCTCTTCAAACACAAACGGTGGATACAGCTTTCGTACAAGTACGCAACCACGGAGACATAATGCTCCCCGCGTGACGATTTTTCATTTATGTGCCATAGATAAGACATAAAATGTCAAAAACGGTAGTGCGGTACGTTGGCATAATGGCGGAGGCATCAGGACCACGGAGGGGTTTCTTCGCCGCAGCCATCTTGAACTGCCCTGTGCATTCATGTTCTGAACTGTTCTTAATTATATTCGTACTTGCTTTATTAGTTCGTTATTTCTGATAGATCTAATACTGGCCTATTAGTTCTGAATGCAATAACCCATTGATTGTATGAGATCTAATCTGGTTCATTCTTAGCTTGATCACCTAGCGGCGTCAAAAACAGGGGAAACCTCATTTTCTCCATCTTGCTTCGTCTATTTTTGAGATTTTATGTCTTCACTATGTCACATAAATGAAAAATCGTCACGCAGGGAGCGTTATGAGGGGAGCGTTACGCGGGAGCGTTACGCGGAAATTTCTGATGATTTTTGCTTACATAAAATGTCTCTCGTGGTTGCGTACCTGTACGAAAGCTGTAGCCACCGATCGGAAGGAGTTCCTCCAGATTTCTGACGTTGGGAGTTTTACTGACCAGGGAATTAGAGTTGAAATACGATCAAATCCAACTAACAGTGTTCGTCCCTACCACCGGTAATGATAAACAAAAATACATATTATGGAAATAAGTTCATAACCATAACATTTGGAGAGATTTGACGCAATTATTGAAAGGTTTCCAAACAAAAAACACTGTCATTCGGGGTATTCGAGGTCATTTAATCATAATCCATTCTCTTGCAAGTTGTTGGACGATCCTAGATTGATGTGACATCGACTGCACTGATTCAGGCGGATGTGTTTCCAATATCTATCAGACACCGTATCTTTCAGAGGAACTGTTGAATAGTTTATTACAAATGGTTCAGGAGGTGGTTCAGTGGAACATGAGGTCAAAATGCACACACAATTAGAGGAGAGGAAGCCACTTGAGCCGCTGATACCAACAGCTTTTTGTGTTCAGGCTAACTCATTTCAATGACTATTTCTCTTCAGTTCTTAAATTACGATCTTTACTGGTTTTATGAAATGTTGCCTCCGAGGACTGTACGAGGTGAGATTTTACGATCTCAGCGCTTCAAGCGGCCATACGTGAACTATTGCTGGTTGACGTCATCCTCCCGGTATTTTTAACCATTAAAATTTTCTACACAGTTTTGTTTATTCGTAAATTAGGGAGTACGGGCTGAAGCCATAGGTGGTTTTTTGTGGTGCTGAATCCGATTTTGGGGTCAAAAATAGGAAATTCGGACACGGTGAAATTCCTCATTGATAAAACCCTGGGAAAGTTTTAACTCAATTTCGATAAAAGCGGTCTTTAGTACCTTTTGTAATCAAACTCCTCAATTATGTTGACTGCTCTCAGCTTCTTCATAAAATTTGTTTTCATGCCCCTCTGCAATGTACAAGAAATAGCCTTCCATTCTATTTTCCTGCAACAACCACCTATTAACTACTGAATAAATCTCTGCTAAGAGCACAGGAAATGTTGAACAGATCATGTAGTGAAGATGATGTGGACGTTTATGCCCTATCGTTGAGGAAATTCAGAAAGAAAATGTATAACTGATAGTACCTAGATATTATTTGCACTAAGTAGCATTTTTTTCTTCTTTTTGCTCATGTAGAGCTGAAGGTGTATTAATAATATTCTGTCATTGGGCCATTGGCCATTCTGTCATGCCCTTATAAATTAAATAAATAAATACTGACTTTTTTACCAATTCGAAAACGAGAAAAAGTGGAGAGAGAACCTTGAGATTGAAGGTGAAAGAGGAGATGGCGAAGGAGGAAGGTGGAGAAAGTAGGAAGGAAGACGTCAACCTGAGTGGCTTCTCATTCCGACTTCACTCGACTGTCCTCTTGACGCCGCCGTCAGCGGCAATCACGTCGACGACCCCTCGTCTCAGACCTTCTTCCGAGACGTCTCCGAGAAAACTCCCACTCCATCGCGGAGATTCTTTTCACGAATTAACGACGGCCAGCCGCTTTTCACGTTTTCCACTCTTGACGGTAAAACGTCATCCTTCATCCGACGTCGGATTTTCCGAGGAAAGCGGAACTTTTCAAGAGAGAAACTTCGGAACACCACTCCTTTCAAAATGTACGGTACAATCATATAACTTCATCAACGTAGAGGTTTTGTTGACAAATCTATACTTGTTGTTTTTGACTTAATATAGGTTTTCCAATTCAAATTGAGAATTTTCCAAATCAAATTGCGAACTTTACAAATGAAATTGAGAATTTTTGAAATCAAATTGAGAATTTTCCAAATCAAATGACGAAACTACGAACAGTAAATAACCGTTAGTGTTTATGAATGCTCAAGTATGTTAGTTTTCCAACTAAATATGAGGGATATAGTACAGTTAGATGTAGAGGGTATTCTAACAATTGGGTGTAGCACATAGCCTCCTCGTCATCCATAACACGATTGGGTAGGTAATGGTCTAGGAGGTCTTCAGAACTGCATTGTGCCATACCAAATATGAGAGATATAGTACAGTTAGGTGACGAGTGGGTATTCTACCACGTGGGTGTACCACATAGCTTTCTCGTCATCAGAAAAAAATATGCAAAAACATACTCGATATCAGTGAAATCAGTCGGTATTTTTCTTTCGACATTCTATCGATATCACTGAAATTGATTTTTTTAAATATATATGCAAAAATATATTTGATACAGGTGAAATCAGTATTTTTCTTTCGACATTCTATCGACATCACTGAAATTGATGGAAAAATCTGCATAAACATACTCGATATCAGAGAAATCAGTAGGTGTTTTCTTTCAATATTCCACCGATATCACTGATATTGATTTTAAAAATACTTATATGCAAAAACATATTCGATATAGGTGAAATCAGTATTTTTCTTTCGATATTCTATCGATATCACTGAAATTGATGGAAAAATTTGCATAAACATACTCGATATCAGAGAAATCAGTAGGTATTTTTCTTTCAATATTCTATCGATATCACTGATATTGATTTAAAAAAATACATATATGCAAAAACATAATCGATATAGGTGAAATCAGTATTTTTCTTTCGATATCGATTTCATTGATATTGATTTAAAAACGTCTGCCAAGTGGGTGTGGCACATAGCTTCCTCATATCCATAACCCGATTGTGTAGATGATCCGATGCATAGTAGTTAATCTCAAAACATCAATCTCTGAATAACTTCCACCTCCCTCATAGGGGACCATCTACACGCCAATCTGAACAATTCTAAACATTTTCATCAAATTCGGATGAAAAATATAAGAGTTATGGCTGTTACAAGGATTTTTCGTATGCGCATGCGCAGAGGCTGCTGTAAATTTTGAGGACTTGATTTTCATTGGGGGCCATCTACCACCTAATCCGCGTAATCCCTAAAAATGTCATCGAAATCGGGTAGAAAATGTGGAAGTTTTGGCTGTTACGAGGAATTCACGTTTGCGCATGCGCAGTGGGTACTGTCAATCCGAAGGTGGTGATTTTCATAGAGGACCATCTAAATATTAATCTGTAAGTAACATCCCTGAAAATTTCATTGAAATCGGACGGAAAATGTGGAAGTTATGGCTGTTACGAGGAATTCACGTTTGCGCATGCGCAGCGGCTACTATCAGTCCGGGGGTGATGAATTTTATAGGGGACCATCTACAACCCAATCTGCATAATCCCTAAAAATTTCATTGAAATCAGGTAGGAAATGTGGAAGTTATGGCCGTTACAAGGAAATTCACGTTTGCGCATGCGCAGTCGCTTCTATCAGTCCGAGGATAATGATTTTCATAGGGGACCGTCTACACACCAACCCGCACAATCCCTGAAAATTTCATAGAAATCGGACAATAACTTTGTATAGTTATGCGCATTACAAGGAATTCATGACAGACAGACAGACACACAGACAGACAGACAGACAGACAGACACACAGACACGGAACCACAATTGTTCAAAAAGGTCTAAAACGCAAAACGCGAGTGAAAACTTTGATTTTGGAGAACTTTTTTTTTCGTCCTTGAAAAGTGAAAACAAAGCTTCCGCTACCTTGGTAGACTCGGAAGCAAAATATGTAAAAACATATTCGATATCTTTAAAATCAAAATTTTTCTTTCGATATTCTATCGATATCAGTGATATCGATATTTTTTCCCGATATTTTATCGATATCGATACTGCTTTCCGATATTATTTCGATGTTAAATATCGCATCGAAAGGTACATCGAATCGTCCTTAGTTAAGTGATAGTTAAAGCATGTTCCATGCTAAAAATGGAAACAAACATGCAGATGAAAGAAAAAATTAACAAATAAACAAATTTACTACAGAAAGTAAGATTTTAGATGGGGGACTTTGTCTGGTGGGAAAGCCTATGTAGCTGTCGGAAGGTCACCGAATGTCACGTAGGACACCATAAAATTGTTGGTTCTATTTTCGTGCAATATTGCGGGGTTTATTTTATTCGAGTCACGTTTTCTAATCTCACTTCATTAAAAACTCGTAGCCACCTTCGTTTCGACTTGGGTGAAGGTATGCGCGGCAGTGTATAATACATGGTGCCTATATGGCTGAACTTGTACATTTATACCTGCAACATGTATATATCTACTCCCTTCAGCCGCATCAGACTGAAAATACCGAGTCGCAAATATAAAGCAAGCGCGGTTTTCCTCGCGAAAACTGCTCGGGGAAAAAGCCAACTCCGGGGTATAATCAACTCGAGAAAACTTGTTCTTCGACTTCATGAACCACTTTGGCCGCTGAGGACCGGAGAGAAGGGGAGGGGGGTATATATCTGCATATTTTATTAATAAAACTACCATTTCAAAGTACGGTAACTCCCCCAACGAAGCCTTTTCGCCACCTTCAACTTTTCGGAAGTGGGGAAGCAGCACGTAGCAAATTTTCACGTTATCTACAGACTTCGAAATATCTCCAATATAATACCTAATCGTAGTGAAAAGATGGAAAAACTCATCGTTTTTCGTCGGGAGGAAAATTTTTTCCGATTGGTCTTGGAATCGAAATGAATCGACAAATGATCATAAATTGGATGTCTAATACAAACTTGAACATAAAAAAATGTTGAGCGAAATTGGGCCATTAGTTTGGAGATCTTGGCCTGTCCCCTTGGTGCTTTCTTGGGAATGAGTGGTTTGCCTCTACGGTGGATCGTGCTATTCGTCAGGACAGCCTCTCCAAAAACGGATTGGTAGCCCCGGGAGCCGCCATGGTGGGTGGGTCCAGCAGGTCGGGATTCGACAGATTCCTTTGTTCCTAGCACATATTTATGTTCATGTTCCACGTCTTTTTCAGTGGCGTCTCCTCTAGACAAACATAGCAAACACTGTTTGCCCTACTAAAAATATGCAAAATAAATAAATAAATAATTTTTGGGATTCTCCTGTATTTCCATTCTTCGCAAGTAATAATTAGCCGATTTTGGAATTTTTTAATAACATTAAATGTTATTCTAACTGTTATTCTAACTGTTATTCTAACTTATTACTAATTATTCTAGTAATTACTTTACTTATTACTAATTATTACTTATTACTAATTACCTATTACTTATTACTAAATTATTACTAATTACTTATTCTAACTAATGTTATTCTAACTTCCTTGGTAATCATGAAGCAATCCCTAAATTTTAGGGATTGCTTCATGATTACCAAGGAAGTTAGATGAAATAGGAGAATGGAATAAATACATACTTTGCCTTGGATACTAGCCTGCAACACACCAGAGAGATGTTAAGGTCGGTAACTACGATTGATTGCGGATGATATGCGAACTAGCGCGGGCGATGCAAGGCAAGCAGTTCAAAAAACTTAATTTTTCGAGACTGTTTTGGATGACAGGCGACGATCAGCGGTTTGGAGGGGGTCAGCGTGGGGTCTAGTAT
Organism: Apolygus lucorum; assembly: GCA_009739505.2. Taxonomy (NCBI): domain Eukaryota; kingdom Metazoa; phylum Arthropoda; class Insecta; order Hemiptera; family Miridae; genus Apolygus; species Apolygus lucorum. The sequence continues at coordinate 19,705,683 of CM019172.2, read as the reverse complement.
TGCTTTATTATTATTAACCCCACTATCACAGCATCAGCCAAGGCAAACAATCGAGGAACTGTTTCGTGACCTTCAAAGCAGAGAAACTTGGAAGATGAGCCATGGATACTAACTATCCCCTGCATGGAAAGACGTGAAATATGAAACCACCGACATTATCTCACCACCATTCAGAACTTTCTTAACCCTTCAGTGGTAGACCCCGGAGCGCGGCGCTCCTTCAGCCCATTTTTCGAATACTGTGGTTCACAGTGGCTATCCTGAGGGCTATGATTCACAGTTCCCTCCTAGAAACCACCTCTAAGCAGGACTGTACCCTCCTCTCAGTCCCCAAACCCCCTCAGGGTTATTATGGATTGGTTTCTTGCACTAAAACGTGAATGTGTCAGATCGCTCTTAAGTCTGAGCGCTCTTCTGACCCCAAGAAGTGGCTGCAGGAAGATTCTGTCGAAAAGGCAGAACGTGCATCTGACTGAAACGGCTTTGATTAGTCACATTTTAATTGCTCAGTTATTTGTATTTCAAAGTTGAGCAAAAGGAACCTATTTTTACCAATACGTATTCCTGAGTTCAATTTTTAAAAAAACTTTTTTTTACCAATATGTTTTTCATTGAACACTTTTAGATACACCAGTAGATGAGTTGAGTATCACACTCTGACCAAAAACATTAAAAAAATATGATAAATATTGATTTTTTCGGGAGGAAAAACCGAAAGAGCGCCGCGCTCCTGGGTCTACCTTTTGCGAGATGAGAATAGGTCTACCACTGGAGGGTTAATGAATGAATTCTTTATTTCTTCAAATGGAGTGTGAAGCGTTTATTTCATCTAAATTAACTCGATTATGAAACGAAAACATGGTTGGTAGGTATTGACAATGGCTAAGCTGTGTTCTTTGTTGGCGCTTGATCTGCACATAAAAAATTAACCTTTGTGTAATTTGCTGCGATTTTCATTATTGTTTATTCCTCTAAGACTGGCCAAGCTGTTTGCCTGACGAATATTCTCACCTGACGCTGCTGGTCTTTTTATTTTCACAGTGTTAAATACGTTTTCCCTACGAGAACTTAAGGGTCGGACTTACGATAAATCAGAAACTCGAGTGTGAATCGCAAAAGAGGCCTAATCTCCGTCCAAATTTTAGTTGACCAAAATGCGATTGCTGTAGGTGGTAGGTAGTACCTATGGTAGTTCTTTGCAGACGAGTGATCTATATAGAAAAATAATAAACTTTTGTGTAATAATTTGCAGCGTTTTATATTCACTTTAAGCATGTTTTTTTAACTGACAGAAAGTGACATAAATGTAAATAAATCAAAACTGTAATAATAGAGACCCAGAGTTCATAATGAGGGTAAGTGGTCAAGGTAGTATTGAAATGAAATACAACTACTGGTCGGTGTGAGATAAAATTATTGAACCAGCGATTTCAATGGTGTTTCAATCATCGTGATGGATCAAGATAGCGAAAAGGGCGAAACTTGACTTGTGAAGAAACAAGGAGTTGAGGGAAACAACTTGGATGAAAATGAAGGTCAAGGTTTAAGTTTTGTTTTTAAGTTTGTAAAAAAAAAAGAAAAGACCACAGGACGATGAGGGAAAAGAGGATGGTTGGATTGTTTCAAAAGGAATCAAAAGGACGGGGAAAGCTAGGATTTTATTTGCCGAGGCTTTGGCACCTGACTGGGGTTTTTTATTAGGGGCCGACCAGAAGGGAAGGTTTCTTTCCAGTGAATCCAGAACCCCGTGGATTCTTCCTCTCTTCACGGTAGAAAGGTAACAAGTTTACTTTTTCCCCAAGAGGGGTGGCGAGTAGGGGGGCCCGAAGTATACACAAGAACCACGGGACTTCACCCCCAAATCAGCAGGGGCGCTCTCCTCTTCGGAATACCTTATCAAGCGGTCTCCACAACAGACAGTCCTCATCAGGCTTTTTTTCATCTCTCTTTTACCGTATCCTTTCTCCGTAGTCTTCTATTTGCTCGAAAGAACGTGCAACGTGGTTGTTGCAAAAAGCTTTGAAGCTCGTTGCTTGTTTTCCATTTCAAAAGATCAACTTAGCGAGACGGGTGGCAATGGGAAAATTCTTGGTGACGAACGAAACTCAGAAGTTCAATTATGTTTTCACTTCGTTGACATTTTCAGAAATATCCGCAACGTCTGCCATTTCGATTAAATATAGATAGCTGTAGTATAGTTGTCTCCCTAATTCCATTATCTGACCGAATCAATTGTTATTGTTTGAGATAAGAATATACCTAAACGACTAATTAATACATCGAATCAGTTTTCAATTTTTCGATGTGGAACTGAACAATATTGATATTTGGAATGGATTAATTTTACAGTGTAGGCAATCGAGACTGTTGTTATTATTGGTTTAACCCATTAACGGCCAAGTTTCCCAAATCTAAGGTTTTTTCGATGAAATCAATAAATTTGGCTCAAAATGAGTAGGGAAAAATATTGGAATATTTTTGGAACATCATAAATCATGTGTAGGCCCTGTGGCCACTCGCCCAACCTTGTTTTCATTGTGTTATGGCTTATGAAATGTTACAACATTTTCATATAAATCTTCCATAACTCCAACTAATATATTATATTAGCTTCATATTATGAAGCTTTCTATTTTTCGGATCGAGTGTGAAGCGTTTAGTTCTTTCTAATAAACTTGATTGTGAAGGTATGAAGCCAGTATGGTGTGGTAGGTTTACCTACCTACTAATAGTTGGTAGGTAAAAAAAGTTGGTGGTAAAAAAAGAATGTTGGTAGGTAAAAAACGCTGCAAATCATTTCCCAAAGGTTTATTATTTTCTGCATATATCACCCTTCTGTATAGATCACTGGTTCTCCATCAATAGCACCTACCACCATCTGTATTCTCCCTTCACCTTCCCTCTCAAATTTCACCTTCCTGCGTTCGATAGGATTGAAAATGGCTTCGGAGCTCACTCAGCTGATCAGTGCTCTTCCAGGCGTCTCCAGCATTCGAGAAGATCTTCTTCACTCTTCAGATCACTGATCTGCTGAGTGAGCTCCGAAGCCATTTTCAATCCTATTGAACACAGGAAGCTGAAATTTCAGAGGGAAGGTCAAGGGAGAATACAGATGAAGGTAGGTGCTATTGATGGAGAACCATTCATCTATACAGAAGGGTGATCTATACAGAAAATAATAAACCTTTGGGCAATGATTTGCAGCGTTTTGTTCTTTGGCCAATTATGGTAATTTAGCGGTGGTAAATTTGTAGTATGCAAAAGCAAGCTGGCGTGATTCGAAGCTCTAAATCCACTACTTTGATTCGTTGATTTTTGTCGTTGAGCACGACAGTAAATCGGGGGTTAATTGGCCCTTATGTATCATCTATTATTTTCTGACAGACACGGACCCTACAGGCAGCCAAGTTTGTGATGGATTGTTGCGAAGACTTGGATCATTTATTAGCATGACTGGATTTAAGGTAGAGAAATACCGTTTTTGCCCTTTGGGAATGGAAGCATTGTATCCGTGCGCCAAAAAATAATTTTGTTGATCACGTCCTTTTGACAACTATTTCGGTTCGACGTCTATCCATAATCAATAACTAAGAAGTTCAGGTTCAATTTTGATGAATTTTTCAGGGCTTACAGGAATTCACTCTAGACAGTCCCCGATGTATATAGCATGAAATATCATGTTATGTCGGCATGTCGTCGAGTGAAGGCAATGGTCTTCTCGAAGGCTTGACTGATTTTCTTTGGTCCCTACTCAATGGCAAGATTAATCTCTGGGCAAGGAGCCGTACTATTTCCCTGGTATGGATGCCGACCGATGGGAGTAGTACAAGGAGAGCTATCTGCCTTCTCCGGCGCATAAATAAGCAGAACATTTACCTAGTGCACTTAGTGTTCCTAATTAGACTCTAAGGCGAAGATAATGCAGAGGCTGGCGCCTTCGAGGGCAAACCGCTTGCTCTGAGGAACTATGTTGGCTAGTTGGTAGGAATAAGGTGATTAGAAATGATAAACTTTATTAACTGTTGTAGACTGCATAAAGGGGGCATGAAGAACCCCTGAGTGTTCCTTCTATATTCCAGGTACTCGTGATAAGGGGAGAGTGGAGGAAGGGTGACGTCAGTATGACGTGTTCTCCCCTCGTTCCTCATCCCCTCTGTGCTGTGATGACTCACTCAGGGGTTTCCCTACATCTTGGTTTATGGAGAACTAACTTGTCAAAAATGTGAGATATCTATTTCTACGAACCCATGATAAGGTTTTGTCTTGAAATCACAATTTTCTTTCTGGGCAATTATAACCCAGTGTGAGAGCTGTAATTCTTTGTTGCGTGCATTACTGCGAGAAATCCAGTTCAATTTTCCAGAGTAATTTGGTTTGACCTCGGACTGTCTCCTACGTATTTCATCTCAAATCACCTAATAGTTGTTGTGTCTCCAACTTCACAATCCCATGACACGATTTCGGCCCCAAGTCGTAATTTTGCTTTTTGGGGAGTCACAAATCACTGTGGGACTGACTGAGATCTATTCCTTGTTTGGACAAAACTATATGGAATCTAGGTCCGACATTTTCATTGTACATCGCCAAATTTTAGCGGACCAATATGAATTTCATCGCCATCGGATTTGTCGACTTGTTATTATACACAAATTTTTCAATATCTAGTTAATTGCATGATTTTTCTCTAAATTGGCGAATAATGTTTAGACGGTCCTCTTGGGATTTTATCGTGATCGAATCATTAGTTGCTGCTGCGCATGCGCAAAAGTACAATTTCAGTACATGTCATCTTCCTTACCCTTGAGTATAATTTCGCAAGATTCGCTGGGTGAGAAAAATTCGGTCCGGTTGAACTCAAGAGACTGAAATATCACAATAAGCCTGTCTGAGGCTGCATAGTACGAATGACAAACTGATCAGCTGAGAAAGCTAAATTCTTTCCTACTGTAGGAAACCTGTAACAGGTCTCTTAAAGCAGAAATTTCACAGGTTTCCACTGAAACTGACTGGGTGTCCAATGACTAATTGGTGTCCTCCCTAAAAGGTCGTTACAACTTCATAGAAATACATCAAAATTTGATGATTATTTAATAATTTTCACACCAGCTAATTCTAAACGTCCATACATTGCGAAAAAATTATACTGACCATCTCACTTGGCAGAATTTTTGTAGCAATGTTATTTTCCTCTTGTTTCATCGAAACTCCCAATTCACATCCTTGGGCACGTATTGGCTGTGGAATAAATAAATTAGTGCGCCTACTCAAAGAGATAACCACAGAATTCATTCATGCACCTGAAAGCTCTCATTATTCCTCCCTTGATTCTGCAGAGTTCCGCATCATTCACCCGCGAAAGTTTTTTTCGACTCGAAGATGAAAAAAAGAAGGAAAAAATTTCAATTAAAGTTGAGGGTTTCAAAATATCCGTAAGCTACCTGCCTATAAGGAAAAACTTTGCCCTTTTCTGAATCAGTCAGGAGAACCCCCTCAGCAGTTTGATCACTCGGGAGAAAAATTCATCGTTTTACCGCACCGGTTGGTCAAACACAAAATGAAAGTTTTCTTCGAATGAAAAATAAATAAATAAATAAGAGAGATGAAAAAAAGAGGAATACCTGCACCGCAGGTGCTCCCTTCAGAGTGAGATCGACGAAATGAGAAAGACTGAGGGGAAAAGTTCCTACTTTCTCTTATCTATTTCGGTTCTTATCGACGATTTTTTCCCCCTCTGTTTTCTTGTTTTTTCCATTTCGGAGGCTCTAAGGAGGATCCATCTGATTGGCCGAGTGGGTCACGTAACCTCTTTAATTTACGATGACCATTAAAAGTTTCGGATGGTGGAAAAAGTAGTACGGAAGAGAAAAAAAAATCGAACTCGTATACAGTATCAGCAGCACGGAAAAAACTTCTTTAGAAGAAGAGAAACTTATTTGGTGAAGAACCGAGTTGTGTATTATTGTGTCTTATGGAGGAAATGTAGGATTTTTCTGTATACATTTAATCATCTACCACAAAACACTGAAAGTGGGAGTGACATTTTTTGAACATTTTTGGCGTTTTACAAATTCTGAAGGATTACGGTGAACGGTATAGCGTACTGTACAAAAATTTTACAAAATCTGTACAAAATCTTACTCATCTTAATTCTTGAATTCGGAGTCAAACAGGTCTTCGACTATGAATCTCGTTCCCTATTATTTATCATACTTGAGTTAAATAATAAGAAATATTCAGTACTTATTACAGGCTTTCATTCACCTGTCCCGTTGTTCGTCTGTAGTCAAATATTGCAAGTTAAATTTGATCCAATTCCCGGTTTCCGATTGAGCTGAAATTTTGCATGCATGTATCAATCGAATGGTGATACGATGCAATTCATGAGGGGTTTTCCAATTGTTGAAGGGCATTCTTCAATTCATAAGGGACTATCTTCCAATAATTGGAAGATCGTAATCAAATTTCCATATTATGGAAATTTGATTACTGTATACACATCGAAGAAATGAACAGCGATCGCATTTTAGTCAGATAAAATTTGAACGGAGATTAGACCTCTTTTGCGTTTCACACTCATGATTCTGTTTTATCGAAGGAAAACCTTCAAGTACTCGTAGGGACCGAAGGTTTGTCCTACAGAGCTCCGGGTGGTCTCAAAATTTTTTAAAAAATTCAATAATATTTAAAATTGGTGAAAAACAATACCTTTATTTCCAGATTTTTCGAGCTAGGGCACTCTTGAAAATTTCAACCCTTAATTTCCACCCCTTAGAGGTGACTGACATCAACCAAGAGCTTCGCGGCACAACTAGACCCCAAATGGAGCCCATATACCAAATTTGAACAAAAAAAAAGGTATAGTTGTTTCATCTCTTTATAATAGTATTGATATTTCAGAATCGAATGAGATCACCCAGAGCTGGGACCAACCGTTCGGTTCCTATGAGAAATTAAGGGTTGAACTTACGATAAATCAGAACGAGTGTGAATCGCAAAAGAGGCGTAATCTCAGTTGAAATTTTAGCTGACATTGCAATCGTCGTTCATTCTTAACAACCAGTATTCAAATTTCCTAATGAAGAAAAACCACAACTCCACATTCCTTCGAATACAGCGCTAATTTCTTCAAAATAAACTTGATTGTGAAGTACGTATGTAGTAGTTAGGTAGTACCTATGGTTGGTAGGTAGTGGCAATGGCAAAGATCTTTGCAGAAGAGAGACATAATGGAAATAATAAACCATTGTGTAATAATTTGCAGCGTTTTTTAACCTTGAAAAGGTTTTAGCGATGGGACCCCCCGCCGAAAAACGACAGGAAAAATCGACAGTAAAAAGCGACAGGAAAAAGCGACAGGAAAGTAGCGCTATGATTTATCATATGCTTGACGACAAATATGCTTGACAACCTGATGTTATTATGAATAAGGAGGTATCTTAAATATTACAGTGGAAGAAAGATAAAGAGGGAGAGGGAGCAAAAACCTTTTCAAGGTATGTCACATTTTAGCCAATAGGCTCTAAGCGGAAATAATCCGGGGTGCAGGGGGCGAAGCCCCCGCCGAGGCGCGCAGCGCCGAGTTTGTTTTTTTTTTTTTGTTTAAATGCCGTAATAAACGAATATCTGTAGCTGGAGAAAACCAATCAACAGTATTTTGTATTGGTAGAGTTCAATGGGAAACTCAACCCACGTCCTCAAACCAATCAAATGTTTCAATTACTTACGATATTTCAGTGAAACCTGTTCTAATGAACGCCCTTTCCTATGGACAGTTTTGCAAAAGCAAAGCTTCCTATACAGCGGACACCATTCAAATCCTATCTATGCGTGTTTATCTTTCAATTACAATCACCCCATTGAAGATAGATGAGTGACCCCCTCGTTTAACAGTATCTACGCCTACCATTCAGTTATAGGTCGTTACAACCATTAGCAAATACAACACACCACTTCTCCACTAATGGCGTGATGGACGCCCTCAGATAACACCCCTCTCCCCTGGATAACTCGGATTTTCGAGGGTTCGCGTGATGCTCACCAGCCCTCGATGAAGTGCTAGTTGGTTTCCCATCCGCTTGCATTATTCATACCACAGGGTTTTTCAATTCCATTTGTCCGAATCCTCGAACTGAACGGATCACTCTTATGAATGGCACCACTAATTGAACTCAGTTACCAATACGTACAGGAAGGAAGAGGACAGGTGGAGTTACCACTATGTGTTATTTTTACGTCGTTTACTACTATTACCAACATGAATGTGGTTTGATCACGTACAGAACTGAATTAGCTCCAAACAAGTTGTATATTTTGTTCATAACCATTTTTTAAAGAGCAGTATTTCGATGTACAATATTACTTATCAATTAGTTCAGACTGAAACACGTCGCATTCAGGCGGAAATTCGTCGCATCACCACTGAACAAAATAAAATTCTTCGTATCCTCTCAAGAACTCCCTGGTACGTACGAATGCGACAATACATTCGGATCTCGATATACCGACAGTTTTAGAAACGATCTCTGCCGCGTATAACAGCATGGACACACCAACCCTATCATTGCGGCCTTTCAGCAAGAACCTCGCCCACCCCGACCGCTAAGAAATCTACAGGAAATGGCACTCAGATCTACTGTTTCCTGAATCCTGATAGCTCACCGATTAAAAAATCTGGCCGAACTGTTAAGCTAAGTTCCTATTTAAATTCAATGCAATCGACCATATTCTTTATATTTTCATCATTGTTTTTGTGATACAGAAAAATACATACAGAAATACATACAGAAAATGTCTACATACAGGGTGTCCACCATTTGAATGGATCAAACTTCAAGGATCGGTTCTACAACTAATTTGCAACAAAAAATGTCTCCTAGCAATTTTTTCGTAACCCACTCAAAATTCTTTTTTGCTTCCTCACTACCGAAGGTAGGGAAGCTTTGTATTCGTGAAAGAAGTGAAAAAAAATGTCCTCCAAAATCAAAATTTCCACTTGCTTTTTGCGTTTTAGAGCTTCCCGAACAATTTTGGTTCCGTGTCTGTCTGTCTGTCTGTCTGTCGGTCTGTCTGTGGTCAATCCTTGTCCCAGGCAAAACTATACTAACCTGTGGTCCGATTTTGATGAAATTTTCAGGGATTGTGCGGGTTAGGTCCTAGACGGTCCCCTATCAATTTCAGCACCTTCGGACCAATAGGAGCGAGTGCGCATGCGCAAACGTGAATTTCCTGGAACCTCGGTTTCTCGGTTTCTAATGAACCGATTTTGCTCAAATTTGGAGGTTAGTTAGGGACCAACTTCTAAGAGACACCCTATAAGTTTCAATCAAATTGTTCAAGCAATAGCCGCTGCGCATGCGCGAACTTTAAATTTATTGTTACAACCAAAACTCCGCAACTATTCAACCAATTTCGATGAAATTTTCAGGGATTGTGTGGTTTAGGTCCTAGAAGGTGGACCGCTAAATAAAATTCTGCGTTGAAAATACAAAATATTATAAACTATACCTTATAAAAATTATAAAAATATTATAAACATTAATACCTGCAACCCTATCCCGCATATTATCGCCAATATTTTGGTATTCAATAACTCTTTGAATCATAATTTTTTCGCCAACTGATTCTATACGTCCATGTTACAATGAGTGAGGAAGCTATACTGCCCACCCAACTTGGCAGACGTTTTTTCCACTTTAAAGTTTTTATTCGTATTTTCGACCTTGCAGCACTAAAATGGTCATAACTCCCTTATTTCTCATGCTACTTCAAATCTGAGTACACCGTTGGACAGAGCGTTAAATTTTCTATCCATTTAGTGGGAAAACCAGTTTCCTAAAGCTATTTGTAAAAGTAAAAAAATAAATCAAAGTCAACATTTATAATTTACTTCGAAAATCGACATTTTTCAGGCTAACGATTCCCCCGTAAAAAATACCGCTATCGTGGTGCACTCAACGGGAAAAACTACCCCAAGATCTCACCTTTCCAACGGTATGTCAGTTTTAAAGTCTAAAAGGAAAATTTCCCTTGAAAAAATTGAGTTTTATGCGAAAAAACGTGCTTCTTTAGGCATATTCCGCTAGAGAGTCGACCAAGTATTATTGCCTTCACTTTTCAATGATAGCATTTAAAAGTCCACTAAATTAAATTTCCACTCGTATTTTACGTTTTGGCCCTTCTTGAACAATTTTGGTACCGTGTCTATCCATCTGACAGTCGGTCTGTCTGTCTGAAAGTCCTTGAAGATGGCAAAAGCAATACGAAGCTACTGTTCGATTTCGATGTAATTTTCGGCGATGTTCTCTATGAAAATCAAAGTCAAGGCATTAAATTTTCAAAACCAAATTCAAAAATTTTAATTTTTTTCTTTAGAAATTACCATTTTTTGGTTAATTATTTTTAATAACAAGCCTTTGGAATCGAGCAAGAAAAAAAGTTAACCCCCTCTAAAAATTGTTTTATTGTTTGCCCGTCGATAATGAACGTTAAAATCATCGAAACTTGTTGGTTTGCTCGAGAGAAATGACTACTTCAAAGGCTTGTTTTCACCTTCGGTTGTTTGAAAAAGCCGACATTTTTAGTGTTTTGAATTGTAGTAAATGGTTCACTACAACTTCGTTGATGTTTGTAGAAAATAACAATAATCCGTTGTTTTCTGTTTCTGGTTTTCTCCTAAAGCTGTAGTTTCAACTAAACCAAATACATGACATTTATAGAAGAGCGTATTGGAACTTATACTAGAAACCAATGCAATTTTAAAATTATTTATCATGGAGCGATTTTTGACAACCCGAAAGCAATTTGAAAAACTGGTTGTCCCCCGTGCCGATACTCAACCAAAATTGTTAAGAAAGCTCTGCAGAGAAAATACGAGTGGTTTTACGACTTACACCTCAAGAAAAGAAAATCTAGGGGTGGATTTATATTCTCCTACAAACAACGGAGATAAAAGCAACACTTGAGCCTTTTAAGTAAACATTACTTCTTTATGATTGTGCACCTAAAAACCCGGCCTTGACTTTATGGAAATGGTTTCCCTTTAAGGAACAAACTGTAAGAATAAACGATCCTACAACACGCGTTCTCGCTGCGCACTTTGAAGATGTAGTAACCCCCTCGCCCCTTGTAACATCTCACCTTGAAGGAATGTAGTTTATTCAGGCTAACATAACTCGTTCTTGTCTCTTGAAAAGCCGTATTTTTCATTCCCACTGAGCCGTTTCCCTAACCGTCGAATTGAAATTCTTATTTGTGGACGTTTCCCCGCAAACCGGGTTTTGTGTTTCTCGGACCGCTTCTATGCTAATGGGCAGTGTAAGATGCGGAGGACTGCCTTGAGCCCACCCACAGATAAATCAAGCTGACCGTTTTCCACCGGCAAAACCAACGATTCTAGGCGCTAAATTATTCCAACAGGCAATTATTAAGTATCAAACAGTCCACGAAATAACAAACGGAAGAAAGCTGTAAATTATTACACAATGGTTTATTATTTCATGTATATATCCCCCGTTTGCAAATAATGCGACCTTTCCATCGATACTACCAAATTAACAATCCTAATACGTAAAACCCCAGCTGTATGATTATACGTATGTCCTGTTCTCAGGATTGTTCCGATTAGCGTGTAGATGGTCCCCTATGAGGGTCGTGGAAGGTACTTCGAGATTGATGTTTTGAGATTAACACTGTGCATCAGATCATCTATACAGGGTGTCTACACTTAAGATGGGCATAACTTCAGGGTTCGATTCTACGAGGTATTTCCAACAAAAAATGTATCTGTGCAATTTTCTTTTAACCCACTCAAAATTCCTTTTTTTTCACTTTGAAGTTTTTTTTCTCGCGTTTTCGACCTTACGGCAGTGACATGGTCATAACTCCCTTATTTCTCCTGAAAAATCAAATCTGACTAGACCGTAAGAAAGAGCGTTAAATTCCTAAGCTACCTAGTGCAAAATCAAAATCTTTCAGCAATAAAATAGTTTCAAAAAATTGAGTCAAAAAGCAAACGTTCAAATTTTTTCGAAACTTGACTTTCTTCGACCAATGTTTTCACTCTAAATCCCTGCCCATTTTGATGGGCGCTCTCCGGAGAAAACATCCTAAAATTGTCATCTTTTCAACGGTCTATCAATTTTTCTTTTTATCACTCAAATTGGAATAGTAAATGAAGTTTGAATGTCAAAAAACGTGTGTTTTACAAGAAAAACCAGCGTTTTAAGCGGTTTATGGTCCCCTCGATCTCAAAATGGCTTGACGATTTTGGTATCATTTTCTATGTAATTTTTTACGTTGAATCCAATGGTGATACTTCCGAATGATTCCGCACCTTTCTACTCAACAAAAACTTTAATCAGCTAGAAATTCGCTGTTTTTATTGAGTACAAAGGTGTTACTTTATGCTCACTACTATATCTACGAATAATACGTATTTTATGTACAAAAAACGAAGTTCGACAAAGTTCGTCTTCGTTTTTTGTTGGTTTTATTATTATTATTATTATTATTATTATTATTATTATTATTTATTATTGTTTTAACTTATAATATAACCTGAATGCGCCTCGATAAAAAAAAACCTTGGTATTATACATCAACGCATATACTCGCACCAACAGTCGATACCCACCGACAAATATATATGAGTGAATTTATATGTTACATGTTATGTCAAAGTTCTATGTTTGTGCCAAAATGTTCATATAATAAATGAAAAGCCAGGTATTTTGTTCGTTTTTTTTTTTTTTTGTAAAAAATAGGGTCGAAATACGTGTTTTAAGGGGGATCACCTTTAAAATTGAAGAAATATATTAGGAATCAGAACATAGTCTCCGATAGAGGTACAATTTCAGAAATTTGGAAAAGATAGGGTAAAAATGATGATATCGGCGGGGTCCGGTGTAGCTAAGGTCGCTGAGGCGAGCGTTGTTAAGCGGTGGAATTTGGACCGACTATTACGGGGGTGGGTTCAAGTCTCGTCGCCGGCAGCGTGAGTTTTTTGCTTCGTCCCAACCCAGGGCGGTGAGGCAATAGGAAGCCATGAGCGAAATCATCAGCAGTAAAGTAGTAAATAGCCACTTCCGGTTGGATTTTCGTCCGACTGCCATTTCGGAATCGCCACGTCATTAGCTGTCTTCCAAAGGGAAAATCATCAGAACAAATTCCTGTCTTCCCTCTGGAAGTCAGCTGATGACGTCCGCGACGCCAAGAATGGCAGTCGGACGAAAATCCAACCTGAAATGGTTGTTTATTTTATATATGATGAAAAATAATGTATATAAAACGTTATAACACAATAATAACCGACGAGTAGAACATGAATATGGACTACTATAACTTCTAAAACATACCCTAGGCATATATTATGGTTAGTAGTACGGTGTACTGAAAACTTCAAGGTCCTTTTATCCGCGGAAAAGCCGGCAAAATAATCGAGGATTTCCCGGGAGTTTGTATGTGATGTAAATGGTCAACCGCGAACGTTTACCGCATAATGACCTCAATTTTTATTACAAACCACGAGGAATTTTCCCCGAGATGGTGGGCTCGGAGGTGAATAAAATATTATCCCGTCAAATAAATATGCGGAGCGAATCCTCACACAAAAAAAAAACAAAAAAACATTCGTCTCTCTGGCAGATTTCCATACACCGGTGACAAGAAAGGGAAAAATAACACCGAAATCCTTGTGGTCTCCTATTTCCACCCCCAAAGTGGATTTTCCCGCAAACCCTCTGAAAAAAAGTCTGAGAGTGAAGAGAAAAAATGTATATAAGGGCTCACCGAGTTATATAATGTGGGAGAGACCCTCTACGGCTCATCTGTTATGAGTGTCCAGTGGAGCCGTAACAGATGCTCCCTGACGTTCTAACCCTGATCATATTCCCTTTTCTCTCTTCTCTTCCTCATGCATGTGAAATTCGCGGAGGGTTCTTATTTTCGGGATGGGATTTCTTCGGCATTCACGGGAGGAGGTCCTTTTTTTTAGGGACCCTCTTAAATGAGGCAGTGTGATGGGCGGGAAAAAATAAATCGCAATTGTTATTATAATTAAGACATCAGGAACACAGTCTGCTTTTTCTTTCATTTCCGCCCAGGCATCTCTGAAGTACTGCTATCCTGTGAGAATGCTCACTGTCGCTCCATAGAATCGGAACAAGCAAAAGAGTCCAAATCCGCCGTACACAGCTGTGTCAGTTACTGTTACAAAGCTCTGTAAAAGGTACTCATGTTGTAAATGAGTAAATTGGGTAAATTTACTACTATTTAATTGAGTAAAGTGAGTAAATTTTGCGAGTAGTGTTGAGGAAAGTGTGGTACTCCGAAGTAAGTTGTGGAGAATGTGACAAACCATATATAGGTAGTACCATTCAAAAAGCTAAAAAGAGGATTCAAAAGCATGAGAGCGATATCAGGAATGAAAAACAGGGCACTGCCCTAACAAAACATACATTACACAATGTGAACCAAAATTTCGATTTTGAAAAACCGAAAATTATTGGTTCACCTACCAACTCAAGAAAGCACGATTGAATTCACCAAATTCACCAGTGTCTATCGTGGGCTCAATGGGACTATAATTTTGGAGTCACTACCACCACCTTGTTTGAGTCTTACAAGTTGTTGTCAGTCAAGCTTGTCTTTTGTCTCTGCTCTTCTTTGATCTTCGATCTTTCGCAAGCACTCACTTTGATAATTTCTTGAAATTTATTCGCCAGTTCGTGCAGACAGATGCTTGAAAAGACGTATGAGCATAACATCGACCTGCACCATCTATTTATTGACTTTCGTAAATCATATGATTGTGTAGTACGAGATCAATTCTCCAAGGATATGAGAACGTTGGGCGTTCCCCGGAAGCTCGTCCGTATGGTCAGCATGACCATGAGGAATGCAAAGGGCAGAGTGAAGATTCTGGGTGGCCTTGGTAGAGAGTTCCCCGTCGAGACTGGACTGAGACAGGGAGACCCCCTGGCCACTTGTCTCTTCAATCTCACTATGGAAAGCGTCATGCGTAATATTCGCACCAACCCAGGTGGGACAATCTTTAATAGACTGACCCAGCATCTGGCTTATGCTGACGACGTGGATATAGTTGCAAGACGGACGTCCAGTCTCTCCGGAGCAGTGGAGGAGTTCGAGAGGGCTGCAGCTTTTCGGGGGCTGCAAATAAACGAGGACAAAACAATGTACATGAGAACCTCAAGAGACTCCACCAGTACCCAGCAAAGCACGTTTCCGCTCCTACAACACAACTTCCCCGCCGTTTCCGAATTTAAATACCTTGGTGCTATGATCACCAGGGATAATGACGTTAGGGTGGAAATAAAAGCAAGGATCGCCTCAGGAAGTAGATGCCTGTGGAGCGTGCAGAGAGCTCTGAGATTTAGAGGACTGTCCAGGCGAGCTAAGCTCACAATATACAGGACTGTTATTAGACCAGTCGTTACTTACGCCAGTGAATCCTGGGTTCTCACACAGAGCAACGAGCGACTCTTGAATTGCTGGGAGCGAAAAGTGTTGAGAAAGATATTTGGACCCGTGTGTGAGAGAGGTGAATGGAGGATCAGGAGGAATAGGGAATTGAGGGCCATGTACGGACAGCCAGGTATAGTGGCATTTATAAAGCGGGGAAGGCTGCGTTGGCTTGGGCATATCCAGAGGGTGGACAGTAATGGATTTCCCAAGAGAGCCATGGATGGAGTGCCCGGGGGGAGAAGGCTCCGAGGAAGACCTCGACTCCGTTGGCTCGACGATGTCGAGGAGGACCTCAGGAGACTGGAAATTCGTGGATGGAGAAGGAAGGCTTTGGACCGCGGGGAGTGGAAGGCGGTTGTCGAGAAGGCCCTGGTCCTTGAAGGACTGTAGTGTCATATATTTAAAAAAAAAAAAAAAAAAAGTTCGTGCTCTTTACTTAGCGAATTTGAAGTTTTGAAGAAATTGAGGAGGTTTTTGGAGAAATAATTGTTGATGTTAGAGGTTTGCACTGATTTTTCCATGGAAGACCACAAAATTTTGATTTTCTCACAGTTGGGAATTCGATGCATCCCTCTCATTTCAACTTTGAGTATCCATGATAGTCACATCCATATGGAGTTCAAATTCCATCTTTATTCAGATATTCCATAAAGTTGAGTTGTGAATTTCGTTTGTAAAAGCTCAGTCGTTTGTTTCTTGTTCCAATTCTCATTCCAGTCTAGTCAGTCCAGTATAGTTCTATAAGTTTTAGTGATTAAAACACACTATTTAGGATTTTTCGTTCTTCTCCCGAGATTTAGTCCCCTGAAAAATCCTTTTGAGTGGCAACACTGTGCAATGAATCTCTGAATGAATGAAGTTTCCTAGATCCATGCCACAAAATACGGGAAACAACTTCCATGATAACCAGATCCCTTCCTGGTCCAGAGCCATTCCATGATACGTTATCTTCTCGTTCCATGGAACTGGACTGATAAGGGAACGGTTATAATTTCAGTTACATGCTTCTCACTCCTCACTCTGGGGTGCTGTATTGGCAAAAGAACTGGACCAGTAAGGGCTGAGTTTTTGTCACTGCATGGAACCGTTCCAAGTTGATACTCGGTTCCACAGTATTGGAACAGGTGTACCGACACACCTCTACTTAAAAACCTTGAATCATCAAATCTTGCAACTTCAATCATGTCGTGTTCCATTTCTTTAAATAAGTTTCATAATAATTGCTTTCTAC
The DNA here is from genome assembly GCA_009739505.2 of Apolygus lucorum. NCBI lineage: Eukaryota > Metazoa > Arthropoda > Insecta > Hemiptera > Miridae > Apolygus > Apolygus lucorum. The sequence continues at coordinate 19,688,972 of CM019172.2, read as the reverse complement.
AATATTATACGAAGGTCAATCCAGTTGCTTCCAACTAACACTTCTGATCATAAGTAGGAATTTAGTTCGATTGATCAGCAGTCATAGACATCCACTATTGTAGTACCTAAGCAGAAATAATGAGTGGATGGAGAAATAATATTCTATTCTCATCAATATGGAGCGAGATATCCTAGTTATACCAGTATAACACGAAGTCGGAATGAAAAAAGGGGGAGCAAACAATAATAAAAGAGGAACTGATGGCCACTGAATCACTAGGTGAGCTCAATTCATCTCAGACACGACATAGTAGGAAGCATTATAGCGTGGGGTAGCATCATATCTGGCACCAATACGGAGGGTGATCCTAAGATTGGGATAAGTCGGCACCTCCTCTATTCACCCAAGTTTTTGGAAACCCAGTTTTCCCCCAAACTCTCTCACACCGAGTTCCACAACTCCCACAGAAAAAAAAACATCCCATTTATCTTTTTTTCGGTTCAGATAGGTGGATGATAAATTGATCACTTTTTTTCCCCGAATGTATCCCGAAAAAAACCTTGCCGAAAGTATAACTGGAATAAGAGTGGGGTGTGTGTTTTTTACTGTTGATATTCATGGAAGTTTTTTTAGGTACCCCTTCCCTTTGGATTCGGCCGGATTCACGGCGCATTGCGGGTTAGCATCGCTTCGGATAGGCCCCTCCCTCCCACGAAAAGTCTTTTCCATCATTCTCTTCTCCCCTTGACTTGAGTTATGAAGGGAAAGATAAAGCGACGTCATTGAATAAATATTCAAGCCTTCCTTCTAGCGTTCCAGACAAGTAGCTCTGCAGTATTTTCATGTAATTGGGTAATTTGTCTCTGAGACCCCCACCCCCTTCCTCCCATAACGACCCTTCCCAATCATGGGAATTTATTCTCCGACGGGCGTCCGATTTTATAGAATTTCTACCCCCCCGCCTCTCTTTGAAAATCGTCTCGATAGAAAATGAGATTTCCTCCAGATACGAGCTGTTGGAATTAGCTGTTCGGCTTGGGGCGCAAACAATGCTTCAAAATGACGAATGGGGGTCACAAGGTAATGTGCTTTGCAGTGTCGTTATCTTCGTTTGGAGCTCACACCACCCCTTTCGAACTTCGTCATAATTGTGGAATTTGTCTCCAAGCTCCGCGAGGAACTTTGGATGTACGTGATTCCCCACAGATCTGTTCAACAGGGATATCTACGGCAGAGCTCTCTAGTGAGCAGATGGTGAAGAGCCCCACACCGCACAACGTACAATAAGGTGGAGTGAAAAATTTAATTATTCATGACCTCACAATTGGCTGGCGGCAGGGGGGGGGGGTGCAGGTAAGTACAAAAAATGGAATTTTACAGGAGAGCATTTTAAAGTTTCAAATTGTATTCCTAATTCAGGAATCCACAATAATTGATACTTAACCCTACCATTTTTTAGGACGTCCCACAGTAAGACTTGGGGTCCTTAGGCTATTGATCTGGGTTATAGCTGGACCATACACTAATCTGTTTTAGACCATTCTGGATCCAAATCCACGAAAAAAAACACAGGCACATGACTGTGGGGGGGGGGAGGATAATATTCAGGGGATAATATTCACAAAATATCTAATTTTTCAATATATTTCGGTTTCTTTATAACTTAATAATTGTACACAAGCTTTGAAATTGAGGGGAAATTCTCATCATTACTTCGAAATTTCATGAATTATTCTACGTATCACCATGGAACTATTAGGGGTGCCACCATGGTGCCAGGACACCATAAACCACATATTTCGTGGGGTTTTTTGTGTTTCACTTTGACTACGGATGTGAAGTACTACAGAGTTCCTACCAAAACAAGCAGATGAAAGTTCAACTTTACGACGTATTTCCGCTTTGGTGCCAGACTGGCATCATTGGTGGGGGGGGGGGGGGGGTGAACTCGAATTCGATTGTTGGGTGTCGTAGATCATGGATTTTAGAATGCTCTTCAAACTCGAGGCTCATATGCCGCTAGAAATGTTATGGTTGATAAGGGGGAGAAGGGGGGAGACAAATATTTCGTGCTTATAATACTAAATTAAGTGAAAGTTTTATCACTTACCAACTGGTTTAAATTGACCCTTTGTTTATCGAATGGGACGTCCCCTGGAATGCATGCATTACTAAACAATATTATGTTTCACGAAGTATCCTAAAACCGAAATGATAGCTCGAACTGCCCCTCAAATTACATCTAAATGGTAAATTCAGTGGTTTTTAAAAAATTGTCGAGTTACCTGGTTACGTCTAGTCTGATTTCTACACTTACTTGGCAACGAGCAACCAAATTTTCAGACTTACCTGCTCACCCACCATAAAAAAAACCTACTTGCCTGGTTAAGCACAATTTAGTACACTGGGAAAAAGAAGGTTAACTTACTTACCGGTCTGTTCTCGAAACAGAAATGAGAGTTATCCGAATAATAACTAACCCCCCCAGCCAATAGGAAGCAAGGTAGACTTACGCTGATACTCGCAAACGAAAGCTGACACAAAATGACGCCTACAGTGAAGATATCTCGATTTTCACCAAAAAACGACTTACCTGGTTTTCCCCCATCGCCAGCCAATTAATAGTTGCACAAAGATGTGAAAGAAATCGATGGGTGCGAGGAAGTTCCGTTCGTACCAGAGGCGTTGGCCAACCCAGACAGCAGCGCCTTGAATGCCCTCATTTGTATGCGCTCGAGTGCCTCCGTCGGGCAGAACCCCCAGGACTAGCATACAGGGCAGTCAAAACCACTAAAGAACTGAAGAGAGCCTTCCAGATATCAGGTGAGCTACTACTCACTACCGACCATATTGCTTTATATGCAGCGACGCCCTTCTGAACTGGTTGCTTTGCTTGAGCGGTGAACAAACCAGATCGAGAAAACAGAACCCCCTAAAAAGCAAACAGAGTTCACAACTTCCAAACAGACTTCAAATTCTTATTTTATTTTATTTTTATAATTTTTTTTTAGAATGAATATACAATGAAAATATGTAGGTGGTTCAAAAATTGCTTCGACTAGCATGGGCTCACTATTAAAACGTCTCAAAGCCTGGAATATTGAAAATAATTATCGTAAAAATGTGTAATAATGACAAATTCGTAATTTTCGCATCTTTAACCGTTTCGCGCAACCTGGAGATGATTGCATTTCGACCTCAAATTTCAGGAGTGCTTCTTTCTACGTATATCGCCACTATTTCGAGATCAGGGGTTTCGAAATTTAAGTTTACTTTTTGACAGCACCATATTTTACAATGGTCTTTCCCCTCTTTTTTGCTCTCATAAGTGAAAACTAATCTGTCTTGGAATTCCAGTAAGGTATCGTGTTGCACAGGCGCGGTTTGGGAAGAACTTCCTCTTTCACAGATCTGGTCAACTGGGACGCTCGCAAAAGTCCATAAGCAGTCTTAAATGAGAAAATTGTGAAATAGGTCATCATTACATCCTTTTTTTTCGATCTGCCTTGGGTCTCCTACCTGGTTTGGTGATTAACTGGAGCAGTTTGGGAAAAACCTCCTCTTTCACACGTCTGGTCAACATTTTAAATTTCATGTCAAGCCAAGCACTTCTAAGACTTGTAACTATTTGACTCAAGAACACCCTGGGTACTGCAGGTTTCCCATACCTGCCACTGCTACTGTTTTATGAACGTCACAAAGCCTGGAAATATTGAAAATAATTATCTTAAAAATGTGTAATAAATGAAAAATTCGTAATTTTTGCATCTTTAGCCGTCTCGAGCGACCTGGAGATGATTGCATTTCGACCTCTAGTTTCAGGAGTGCTTCTTTCTACGCATATATGCGTATATATCGCTACTATGTCGGGATCAGGGGTTTCTTTTCCCTTCTTTTTTGCTCTCACTTAGTGAAAAATCTTGTATGGTACACAGGCTCCAATTGATATGGTACCTTGGAGCTCCAATCAGGTATGGTACACAGGCGCGGTTTGGGAAAAACTTCCTCTTTCCCAGATCTGGTGAACAGGGACGCACGCAAAAGTCCGTAAGCAGTCTTTAATGAGAAAATTGTGAAATAGGTCATCATTACATCTTTTTTTTTCGATCTGCCTTGGGTCTCCTACCTGGCTTGGTGATTAACTGGAGTAGTTTGGGAAAAACTTCCTCTTTTACACGTCTGGTCAACATTTTAAATTTCATGTCAAGCCAAGCACTTCTAAGACTTGTAACTCTACTAAGACTCTGCTACTGTTTTATAAACGTCACAAAACCTGGAAATATTGAGAATAATCATCTTAAAAATGTGTAATAGATGAAAAATTCGTAATTTTTGCATCTTTAGCCTTCTCGAGCGACCTGGAGATGGATTTTTGAGATGGATGGAGCGACCTGGATTTCAACCTCTAATTTCAGGAGTGCTTCTTTCTACGCATATAACGTATATATCGCCACTATTTCGAGATCAGGGGTTTCTTTTCCCGTCTTTTTAGCTCTCACTTAGTGAAAATTTGTCTTGGAGCTCCAGTCAGGTACACAGGCGCGGTTTGGGAAAAACTTCCTCTTTCACAGGTCTGGTCAACAGGGACGCTCGCAAAAGTCTTGATCCAAGACAAGCACAGTCTGTAGTGAGAAAATTGTGAAATAGGTCATCATTATTTATCTTTTTTTGATCTGCCTTGGATCTCCTACCTGGCTTGGTGGTAAACAGGAGTAGTTTAGGAAAATTGTCCTCTTTTACAAATCTGATCCACAGAGATGCCTGTTGAGAGCTCGCCGCATGTCATCCTTTTTTAATTTCATGTCCGACCAAATCCTTCCAAGAATTGAAAATATTTTACTCAAGCATACCATGGGTACTGCAGGTTTCCCATACCTGCCTCCGCTACTTTAGAAAACGAATTACCTACACAAGGTATAAAAACACACTGGTAGTGACAAAATATTGAAAGAGCAGAATGAGCATGAACGTAGGTTACATCCAAACTTGTGCAAAGAGCTTGGGACGAATGCAAACGTTTTTTGTCACGCACGGACGTGCGAAAGGAGCTTAACAGGTTGAATATACAAACGTAACCATAAAATCGAGCAGTTGGAAATGCCATGGGATCATTCAATTCCCGTCTTTCTCGAAAGTATAACACGCACGGCTAATCCATAATTCCACTCTCCTGGTGCCATTCGATAAGTTATAATCTCTCGTTACTGAATGACATTTTATTGTAGCCAATTGAATCAATTCCCGAATTCGCGTTACTCATCATTCCAAGAAAGGCTCCTCAATATGCCTACTAAGAATGATGTTATTTGTACAACAGATATATTTTAGGATAAAAACAGGTTCAAAATACCACCAAACAATATCCGCATTCTGAATTCCTTTCCATTCACTTATATTGAGTGAGTTCCGCCCACTCTTGGTTTGTTATTTACAATAATGAACCTTTGGGATCGGCCAAGAAAAAATTGTTTAACATCCCTCAAAATTCTGGTTTACGTTTCAAGGTACGTAGAATCCAAAAATCGAGTAAAAATTTGGTCATCTGTCCTCAGTTACCATAGACCAATTTTGATTAAATTTGGTATTAGGGCTCCATTTGGGGTCTAGTTGTTCCATGAAGCTTTCGGTTGACGTCAGTCCATATCTAAGGGTTGAAAGATAAGGGCTGATATTTTCAAAACGCCCTTGCCCAAACATTTTCAACAAATAGATATTCGCATTTTCTTCAATTTAAAATAGTATTGCATTTTGAGAATCGAATAAGACCACCCAAGGCTCTGTAGGACCAACCGTTCGTTCCTTACGAGAACTTGAGGGTTGGACTTTCGGTAAATCCGAAACACGAGTGGGAATCGCAAGAGGCCTAATCTCCGTTCAAATTTACGCTGACCAAAATGCAATCGTTCGTTTCTTCGACTTGTACTCAGTTTTATGTCCTTGGCAACCAGCGATCAAATTTCTTAATAAAGTCACCCACAACACCCTTTTTTCTACGAATATACTGTGAAGCGCTAATTTCTTCAAAACAATCTAGATTTTGATACGAAAATATGGTTTGTAAGTAGAGTCAGTTCAAGATCACATTACTGAACTCATAAGAAAAGTTCGCAATCGAGTATCATGCTTGAGAACACTACTGGACAGCAAGAATGTAACAGTGCAGAACGGAATTCTAATATATAAGAAACTTATTGTACCAATTTGGACGTACTCTATAAACATCTGGGGTACGTGTTCTCGCTCACAATTCAGAAGAATGGAACAACAACAAAACAGCATTCTACAAAAACGCATAATACACACTCCTGATTTTGTGAGAAACGAAACGGTGTACCGAGATTTTGGCCTGGACTCACCAACTGAAATTCTCTCCCAGCACTTGACGAAATTCGTCCAACGAAATCAACATCACAGCAACCCACTCGTCATGGGAGGCTTCAGACGACCGGAGCGATTGGTACGGCCGCGTCATATCATGGACATGATTGACACAACATAAAATGGTAGCATAGAGGACAGATATAAGTGCAAAGTGAAAATCAACAATATATACCTAATAGATAGATATCCAAATCATATAAGTGACTGAAGAGTTTCCTCCATGAAGGAACTACTAACTAAATGTATAGAACAATGTAGTGAATTACCTCAATGCCAATGAGATATGTTTATTGTAAACGGGCTCAATGAAATAATAAAGCAAAAAAAAAAAAAAAAAAAGTAGAGTCAGTGGCAAAGCTGTGTTCTTTGCAGGCGAGCGATCTACTCAGAAAAATAATAGACTTTTTTATAATAATTTATAATTTATAGGTTATAGGTTTATCGAGCTACGGGAGCCCTCAATCACTTACATTAGACAAAATATATATTATATTGATTATATATTATATTGTTATATTGAGACAACATTTCCTATCCACTGAAGTACTCACTTTAAGAACTCTTTTTTCACATAGTTTCCCATTCTTAAT